>LBNU01028710.1:162182-182467 GCA_014162995.1 Artemisia annua | reverse complement strand
TATTCGTTGCTATTCATAGCAAATCACCATCACCCCTTTTGGGGTACTATTTGAGTTCTACTCACACACCCACTGTAATCGACACCCCACAGGTGAGTCATAGCCCCTATTTTTACTTGTTTTATAACTATTTTGGGGGAGATACATGCTCAACTACTTGCTTTTATTTTCACAAGTACTTTAAACTTTTACTTACTACTGTGAGTTCATAGTCCCACCTTTTTAAATTGTTTTATAAACCCCGTGGGGAGATACATGTGATAAATTGAACACAAGTATTTTTAGTATGCGATTATTCACCTGATATTGCCTAAGTTAACACCCGTACTACAAGTCCCTCTTATCACGAACCTTAATCACTTGCAAGTGAGCGCGAATATAGCTAATAGATCTATTAGAGACGACAGCCCATCTCTGCCAAAGTGATCATTTGGCAGGGGATGTGCTATATTCGAGGTACCATGGAAACTTAGTACATTTCCATCACCGAGGGCCCCTTGTCATCTACATCCCCTGTGTTGTAGGTGATTATATCATTATTTGATATCACACACGTTAAGGCTTGTGATTCGTGAGGCTTAGGAGCAATATTGTATTTTTATATATGTTCTTAAATATATGGCACCCACCTGATGACACCGAATTTAATATATGTTTCATTACATATATGTCACCCGTTTAATCAAGACCTATCATCTTGATTTGTTTATTTTAAAATATTTGACTTGTGTTCAAACTATTACAAATTTAAATCACTATGGATTTAATCAAATGATTGTATACTAACACCAGGGAATCACCCAAATTCAAATGATTTTGTACAAACACCGGGAAATCACCCAAATTCAAATGATTTTATACAAACACCGGGGAATCACCCAAATCAAATGATTTTATACAAACATCGGGGAATCACCCAAATCAAAGGTTTTTATATAAACACCAGGGAATCATCCAAATCAAATGATTATATACAAACATCGGGGAATTACCCAAATAAAAGGTTTTTATATAAACACCAGGGAATCACCCAATCAAATGATTTTATATAAACACCAGGGAATCACCCAATCAAATGATTCTATACAAATACTAGGGAATCACCCAATCAAATGATTTTGTACAAACACCAGGGATTCACTTAATCAAATGATTTTTATACAAACTCTATGAATTCACTCAACCTTTGTGTTGACTTTTAGCATGTTTATCTCAGGAAATTAGCGGCATGACGGCATGGAGCTGGCAAAAAGGCACTCAGGACCTCCCTTTTATCTTTCAAATAATCATATCATTCTATTGAAACTCGTCACCCTTTTTGTGAAACATCCTACCTCTAGAAAATGTTTTGTAACTCTGAATATTTGAGTTTTCATTGAATGATATAAAACTTATCTTTTGAATTGTTTTCTGTAAGTGTGACTGTGTTCTAAGACGTAATTACCCCGAATTAGACTTCCGCTGCTTTCCAAATTTTCGGGGTGTTACAAAAACCACTTGATGAGGCTGTTGTAGATGCCTGCTTTCTCACTAATAGATCTCAGAAACTATTAGAGTATGCACTTGGTACTTGTACTAAGATTTATATCATCTGCACCATCCTCCTTGACTAAGAACAAGCATGTTACTTTTGTTGAACGTTTGAAAGCATCAGATCTTAACACATCAATGCCCAAAAACCAGATGGCACGAAAACAAACTAATGTTCCCATTATTGCTTGTAAAGGAGTAAAATGTGTCACTAAAGCTAGCGGGTCACAGCCTAGGTGCAATACAAAGAATGATAGGACTTCGTCAGCTAAGAGTACACATGAGAAGGAAGTAGAAGACTCTATTAGGAACAAAAAACTTGCAACTAATGTAAAGAATCATGTTGATTCTAGTAATTCCTTAGGGCATGCTGCAATTAATTCGAATTCTGATGCTAGTTGTAAGATTTGTAATGACTGTTTGTTTTCTGGTAATCATGATGACTATGTTGTGTCGTATTTACAAGCTTGCAAACGACCCCATGTTGTGAATATTATGAAATCAAAACGAAAAAGGCATGTTTGGAAAGCAACCGGAAAGTTGTTCACTAATGTTGGTTATCAATGGAAGCCCACTGGAAGGAAATTCACTTTAGGAGAAAAGTGCCCTCTAACTAAGCTCACTAATTCTAAAGTAGTGCCTATTAAGGAATGGAGACCTACTGGTAGAATATTCCCACTAGAAACACAATGCATTTTAAATGAGTCTATTGTCTCATCTAGTAATTGTTCCACTAGTTTTTCCACAATCTCTGATCATCCAATATCTGTGTGTGCTAACCAAACGGACCCTAATCTCATGTGGGGCTCCAATTTTTTCATTTATCCACTGTTGTCTGTTTTCAAATGCAGGTCGTACAAATCGTCCTTTGGTATTTGGACTCAGGCATCTCAAAACATATGACCGGGGATCGCTCTCGGCTCAAGAATTTCGTGAAAAAGTTCATGGGGACTGTTAGATTCGGGAACGGCCATTTTGGGGCTATTATGGGTTATGGAGATTATGTATTTGGTGACAGTGTAATTTCCAGGGTGTACTACGTGGAAGGACTTGGGCACAATCTATTCACAGTCGGTCAATTTTGTGATTCAGATCTCGAAGTTGCGTTCAGAAAACACACTTGTTTCGTCAGAGAATTGGATGGTGCTGATCTTCTTAAAGGCAGTCGTGGCACTGATCTTTACATCATCTCAATTGAAGACATGATGAGGTCCTCTCCTATTTGCTTATTCTCTAAGGCGTCAAAGAACAAATCTTGACTGTGGCATCGTTGTTTGAACCATTTGAACTTCAGTACCATTAATGAACTTACACGCAAGGATCTTGTTCGAGGCATGCCCAGATTAAAGTATGAAAAGGATCATTTATGTTTAGCATGTCAAATGGGTAAAAGCAAAAAGTACACTCACAAACCCAAATCTGTCAATACCATCATGGAAGTTCTACACACTCTTCGCATGGATCTTTGCGGACCAATGAGAGTACAAAGTATCAATGGAAAGAGATATGTTCTGGTAATTATTGATGGTTACTCTTGCTTTACATGGGTAAATTTTGAGATCCAAGGATAAGACTCCGGAGATTATCATAAAACTTATCAAGCAATTGCAAGTCAGACTTAACAAAACTGTCAGAGTCATTCGCACTGAAAATGGAACGGAATTTGTCAACATGCAACTTACACAATTTTATGAAAGTGTCGGCATCAGTCAACAAAAGAGCATTCCATGCACTCCTCAACAGAATGGAGTTGTTGAAAGGCGCAATCGTACTCTTGTTGAAGCTGCTCGAACCATGCTAATCTTTTCTAAAGCTCCAATGTTCCTTTGGGCTGAAGCCATTGCAACTGCTTGTTACACTCAGAATCGATCCTTGATACATCCTCTCCACTGCAAGACTCCATATGAACTGGTGCATAATAGAAAACCAGACCTTTCATTTCTACGAGAATTTGGTGCACTCTGTTATCCAACAAACGATAATGAAGACCTTGGAAAACTTAGGGCTAAAGCTGATATTGGTTTCTTCGTTGGATATGCTCCAGATCGAAAGAGATATCGAATCTACAACAAACGTACCCGAGATATTATGGAAACAATTCACGTAACATTCGATGAGCTGACCGAGCAACCGGCTCCTGGACACACGAGTTCTGGACCCACACCTAACCACTTATCTCCTGGACCAGTCAGTTCAGGTCTTGTACATAATTCCACTCATGTTGTTCCTTATATACCTCCCACCAGTGAGGAATTAAAGAAATTGTTTGATCCAATGTTTGATGAATACTTTGAGCCTCAGTAGATTGATAACGTGAAATTTACCCATGATTTAAGTGTTAATTTCCCCCTTAATTGCTCATCTTTTCCATTCATATGAAGGATATATACTCTTATTTGTTCATATTTTGGTCTCAGGGTAAAGATGAGTAAAAGAACAAAAAATGTGGAAATGGAAGGACTTAAGAGTAAATACATGGAAAATATGGATTCTGCACTGACTACAGCGTAGAGGTTCATCCACCTATGCCGTAGCAAGGTTTTATGAAGACTACGGCGTAGCTCACTTCATGACTACGGCGTAGAAACCTACTAATGGGCACTACGGAGTAGCAACTCTCCACCTACAGCGTAAACCCTAATTTGAGGCAGGTGAGAACTAACGAGGCCAAAGAAGAAGTTACGGTGTAGTAACCCTAACAACTACGCCGTAGAAGCATCCAATGAAGAAACTATGGCCGTAGCACTTGATCAAGCTACGGCGTAGTCCAGATTTACAAAGGCTACGGCGTAGTCCAGATTTACATAGGCTACGGTGTAGCAACTCAATCAGCTACGCCGTAGCAAAGTCGGGCCTATAAATACCAACCCTAATTCCGAGTTTATTCATTCACTTTTCACCACACAGAAGTTGGGAGAAACTTAGGGAGCAGGAGGAACGAAGTTCTAGCCACATAGAAGTCATTTCTAAGGGAGGATTCACACACCAATCATAATTTTATTGATTCCTTTGTCTTGTATTCGATTCATGTTTACATTTGTATTAATCCAACATTGTTTTACTGCAATTATGAATATGAGTGGCTAAACACCTCTTGGTGTTAGCCTAGTTATGAAATTGATATTGTTATGAGTTATTTTTCCACGCATCTATTGTCTATTGTTTGTATACTTTCATGGCGAGTCTTAGGATACTCTAGTTCCAGTAGTGTTGAGCATTGGTAGTTCCTTGGAGGCTTGGGGAATTAACCCTAGGAACCAAGCCGATAGGGATGTGACTTGGTGATAGCAATATCACCATACATGTGCGAATTAACCCTAGGACCACCTACCAATGCGATACGCTTAAAGGAGTTAGAGGGGGTGTAAGATCTGACCATGCCGCATCTCGCTAGACTTGTCCATGTTAGTAGAGGTACTTAATGACTCTTACATCTTCGTAGGTTCACGCCGCCCGATGAACCCTCGGCTTTACAATAGTCGGGGATAGGACAAGGTGTAAGATAGATTTAGGTGATTTAACCCTCTGATCCTGAATGAATGTAACCCCCAGACGATATGATAGGATGCACTTATAGAAAACTAATCATAATAATAACAAGAGTAGTAATTAGGTTAACACTATCTCTCTTTACTGATCTTCTTCTATTTTATTTACTTGCATTGTTATTTACATTTCTTAGCTAATTAATCTTTTCAATCATAAAACCCCTTTTACACGTGACACTAAACTTAGATAGACTCCACACACATAGCTCTTGGGACGACCTCGGCTTTACCAACTAGCTATACCTCACACGACCGGGTACACTGCCCAATTGTGCATTAGGTAGACCTTAGGTAAACGAGACACTTATAAATATTAAAACCTGGTCGGTAAAACCTGCATCAAGTTTTTGGCGCCGCTGCCGGGGAGCTATTAGGAATTTATTTAAGTTTTTAATTTTAATTTTAGTTTTATTTTTATTTTCAGTACTCACGATCATTTTCAAGTTTCAGGTACCATGGCAGAAATTGACATTGACAACCTCACACTTGAAGAGTATTTGGCTCTTACACGAGAAGAGCAAGGGACTGGTTTGGTTAGGCCAGCTATTGGGGATGACGTTCAGTTCGAAATAAAGAATCAATTCATAAGGGAACTGCATAAAGACCCATTTTCAGGAAACAAGATGGAAGATGCTCACGAACACATTGACAATGTTCTTTACATTGTTAGTTTGTTCAATATTCCGGGAGTATCTCATCATTCGATAATGCTCAGAGTATTCCCAATGACTTTAACCGGAACAGCCAAGAGATGGATTGATAGGTTACCAGCAGGGACGGTGAACACTTGGACTCTTCTGAAAAAGCACTTCATCTAAAGATATTTCCCTCCTTCAAGGACGGTAAAGCAGCTTGAAGATATTCACAACTTCAAGCAAGATGGGGATGAAACATTGTACCAAGCTTGGGAATGGTACAATGATCTTTTGTACAAGCAACAAATGGTTAACATTTTCTACAAAGGGATCAACATCTCCACCCGCTGAATGTTTGATTCTCAGGGATCAATCCCTGGAATGACCCCTGCTCAAGCCTTAAAGGCTATTGAAGATATGGCAGACCACTCTCAAAAGTGGCACGAAGGTGGAAGTAGTAGAAGCATTGCTGGAAACTCGGATGGAAATACCCTCATTACCAACAAACTCGAAAGCTTGAGGCGTGACATGAAGAAGCTCAAGGAGAATATTCACGCTATTCAAGTTGGTTGCGAGATTTGTGAAGGACCACATTTGTCTAAAGATTGCCCTTTGAACGAGGGCGATGGGAAAACAGAAGAGGTGAAATATGGGGAAGGTAGACCATTCCAAGGTAACGGTTATCGTACAGGGCCATTTGGATACAATCGGCCACCTTATGGAGAAAGAAGATCAAGCCTAGAAGATACAATAAATAAATATCTAGAAGAATCAATAAAGAAGCAGCAGGAGCAAGATCAATGGCTGAAGAATTTCCAAGAAGCCACTAACAAGAGCCTTATGAGCCATGATGAAGTCATCAAAAACCTTGGAACTAAGATAGAGCTCTTGTCAAATGATGCCAAAAGACAGAATGAATAAGCCAAGGTCTGCATGATTGATGCATCTCCCAACATGGTACCGGTGCAACAAGCAAGGAAATTACGTCATAATGAGGAAACAATTTTCACGAAGGAAGATGCCTCTCACAACGAAGAACTAAAAATTGTGAAGACCCATCCGACCAATAAACAAGGTACTGGCCAACCTAGATGTCCAATTACACTTGGAAAGAAGTACCATTGGTGTGTTGCCATTCCGGTAGATAATTGGAAATCCTACTACCTATGCATCATGTGACCCCAGTAAGGAGCTCTGCGACGGGGGAGGTGATAGAGAAAGACTACGAGGTAATAAGCATTTATGGAGTTCAACTCTCGATCAATTTAGAAACAATTTGAAATGGAGAGGAACGATATCTTTCGACCAATGGGTATTAATCGTCTATGGAAGAGTTGATAGGGATAGGAAAATGGAAATTTGGGAAGAAATTAATCAAGTCCACAATGACGACCATTTCCCGAACAATGAGGTAAAAGATGATCAAGCTATAACTAGTAATGACGACAGTGGCAAGAGGCATTGGTGTGAAAAGATTAGGATACACCATGATGATGGGATATCATTTTGGGCATCATGTAACCCATACGAGGAAAAATGCGATGGTGGATGTGCTAAGGAACGAATTGGGAATGTATCACACTATTGGACATCCACAAATGATAGTGAGAGGTGTAAACTACCTTGGGTTAAAGGAGTCACTTTTAATGAGTGGGTGAAGATTAAATATGGTAGAACTGACTCCTCAACAAAAGAAAGGATTTGGAAAGAGAATTCAAAGAGTATGGATGAAGAGGAGGACGAGGAGCCTGACGCAGACGATGGTGAAGATTGTGAGATGAGGTCGGATGAGGATAGAGATAGGCAAATTCTCAACTTAATTGAAGAAAGGCTCGATGAAAATTGGTACAAAGACACGGAGTCCGATGATGATGACCTTGAAGGAATAGTGGACTACCATGAGTTACAAGGATATGATGGGTTTACTAATGCAGATGATGAAGCTTATGAGCAACGGCGATGCAAATTTCTCGGTATACCCTACAAGAAACCTCCATCTATCATTACTGAAAAATTTGAGGTGGTCAGATATTCAATTGGGCCAGACGAAAAGTTCACCAAGATTGAAAGTCAAGGTAAAGAGGAACTGCTACGCACCTCTACAAATGTCGTTTGGATAAGGCAGCACCTAATAAGAGAGATTGACGAGCGCGGGCAAGTCCGTCATCAACCCACTTAAAGGGTGTGGCAGTGAGTCTAACTTAAAGACTCGATAATAAACAAAAGTGCTCTTTCGGGAGACAACCCGAATTATCCTTTTACTTTTCCTTTTATTTTTCTTTATTTTATTGGTTTGGTATGTCTTGTATTAATAATTTGCAGGTACTAGAGGAAGCTTTGCGTTGGGGAACTAATTTTTAGACTTTTGCACCAAGAAAAATCCCCCAGGACTTAGCTACGGCATAGCTCCTACCATGACTACGCTGTAGCAACCCTAGGTGTCATTCTGGAAATTTTTAGCAACTACGGCGTAGCAACCAATTTCAGCTACGCCGTAGCTACCTTCTGAACCTTAAAAAGCTTATTATTTTTACAAATCATGATTTAAACTTGTATTAGTTTTTAAATGAACTTTGTGGGTGTGTTCCCTGTAAACCCTCACGAGACTTCACTCGTCCACTTGGGACACCAAGTGGTTTAAAAGGCTTGTTGCATACGCTAAATGCAACCGTGATTCCTACGAAAGTGAGTTAGGTTTTTATTTTTATTTTTTTTTAGGTTTTATGCTTTTGGTAGTTGTGTGATTTCAGGGAATTAAAGTTTGCTCATTAGGCGAAACGAAGGCACGTTTTTCAACATGATCCTTCTACCACTTTCAAGAGCAAATTTCAGGGAAGTTCTCGTTCTAATTCTACTTTTCCTCTTTATATTTATTTTATGTACAAATGGGACTTTGTACAACTCAAGTGGGGGGACGGGAGTAGAATTATTTACTTGAACTTTATGTTGCCCCATTTTTCTAGTTTATTTTCAAAAATTATGCCACTTTAAAACTTTTGACATGTTTTTCCGAACCTAACTAGAATAGACCTTAGCTGAGCACATTAACCCTTAATACCATGGTGAGGTTTAGCCTATTTCAGTTTCCCCTGTTTTACCCCAAATCCACCTAAATTATGAGTGTGCCGGTAGTTTGTAAACTTTAGAACTTGGCTTTTACATCATTTTGAAACCATAGACGAGTAGTGTGTTGGGATTTCTTGATACATTTGGAAGAAACTTTTTGAGAAGGCAATATTTTAGGATTATCACCCAAATAACCTTTATGTGTGTGTTTATCGATTAGTCACATTGACTATTTGACCCCCGTGTTAAACCCTTTGTTGCACTCACTTTTAGTGCAAGATACCCCTAGATACACCCTTTTGAGCCTATCCTTTCGTTTCTTACCCATATTATTGTTTTGATACACCTATGCACCTCAGCCTACCGTGTAGTCTTGGTTTATGGTTGGGAAGTTGCCACTTGTTCTAGTTTGAGGTTCAAGTCAAGAGATTCAAGAATCACACCTACGTCGAAGACAAATCATTGAAGATCATGAGAAAACCCACTATTGTACATGTATAGTTCATCCCAAGTGGGGGGATATATTTATTGTGCATCCCATGTCTTACCCTACCCTTTAGTTGTGAATCATGCTTAGGTGAAGGATTTGAGCAGTCATTGGTGTCTTCCCGGCGTTCCGGTCATGTACCATTGCCTTTGTCGCCTTTGCCATAGTATGTTAGTAACAACACTACACCCACAAGCCTTATATGTGTTCACCTAATATTGCCTTTAAAAATTGTTTCGACCTTAGCTCTAGTGGTAGAGATTTGTGTAACTGCCAAGCCTATGATAGAATACATTCTACGACTATGCGTTGAGTGATCACCCTGAAATTAACACTTAGATTAGGAGAGAGAGAGAGATGAGTGTTTGTTCCAGTTTCGTGAGGTGTTCGGCTTTGATATATTCTAGCATAGAAAATTTTTAGACTCATATTTTCCAGTTTCTTGGGAAATATCTTGTTAGGAACACGTTTATTCATATGAAAGACTCGGTCACCCCGAGTATAGTTTAGCATTATGTAGCTCGTAGTATTTATCCTTTTAGTTAGTTGTTAGTAATAGTTAAGTAATACGTGGAAGAAGGACGGGTCTTTACCCACTGTATACCTGATCCACAGCCCGAGCGTGGGCGTTTAAGTTTTAACTATAAATACCCCTTCCCTAGCAAGGAAGGGGTTGGACCTTTCATTACTTCTAATCTAATATCTCTTGTTTCTCTCACTAGAAAGGCTCCCTCTCTTCTCTCTCTCTCTCTCTACACCAACGAACCAAACCACCATGGTATTCATATTTATGTGTTAATGTTTATCTTACAATTGGTATTAAGAGCCAAGGTTTCATCTTAGGCCCTTGGATATTCGGATTTGGTGTGGTGTTTGTGGTTTTTGTTGGTTTGAATAGTTTTCTAGGAAAACACCTTGGTTTGATCTTGTTTATGATCATATTTGAAGTGTTATGTGTGTACTTTTGTGATTAGTGGTGTTAGATTTACTTAGTTTTTCAGTTGGATAGGCTATATCATTCGTTAGTTTGGATTTTAAGTGATTTTGGGTCGTTTTTCTTGTTAGCGGTTAGCTCCTCTGTTTGAGTTTCTTAGTAGCGATTAGCTCTGAAAAGTAGCGATTAGGTCTAGCGGTTAGCTTTCTTTACTATATTTGGACAAAAGGACAAATCGCTAGATAGCGATTGGTTTGGCGTTTTGTGGTAGCGATTAGTACGCCTTGTCGTTTTGTGAAACTAGCGATTAGCTCCAGCTAGCGATTAGCTATTTTTCAGCGATTAGCATTAACCTCTACTCAGCGATTAGCTCCAGAGATTAGTTCCAGCTAGCGATTAACTATTTTTCAGCGATTAGCATTAACCTCTACTCAGCGATTAGCTCCAGCGATTAGCTCCAGAGATTAGCTCCAGCGATTAGCTCCAGAGATTAGCTCCAGAGATTAGCTCCAGCGATTAGCTCCAGAGATTAGCTCTAAAGATTAGCTCCAGAGATTAGCTCCAGTGATTAGCTATTTTCAGCGATTAGCTCCAGCGATTTGGTGGTGTTTAGCGATTAACTCAGTTGTGAGATTCTAGTGATTTGTTAACTACTTGTGTTTGGTGAATTGTTGTGACTTAAGTCGTTTCGATTAGTCTGATTGTGATTTGACGTTGTGAGTTAATCCTTATGACTTGACTTATTACGATCGGATCTATTGTGACTTGACTTGTCGCAACTTGACACTTAGTGCTAATTGTGACTTATCCAAGATCTCACTCTAAGTCTAATTTGTGTATTACCTCTCACGGTTTCTTTTTGATTTTGTAAAATCCCGCGAAAAAATCTATTTCTCGGTTTAAATCATAGAATTGTAAAATCCCGTGCAAGTCCACAACATGTCAAATTCTTCAGATTTAGTCATACCTGAGATACTCAAATTGTATGACATGATCCATGAACATAAGACTTGCAACGGAATCTGCGTGCTCGAATTCTCAAGAGAATGAACTTCATCAGCCAATTAAATTGCCCAATAATGCAAAGGATAGTTGTATTGAATGTTTTCGATTACTTCATTCACATCTCAAGGTTCTCTTTGCACAACCTGGATACTTGGGAGGTTACAATCGTGCATTCACAACAATCTTTGGTCATAATGTTGAGACCTTCACAGTCAAAATGACTCTATACTTAGATCAACTTCAACAACAACTTGAAAAAAGGTGAATTTTCTGAAGGTAGATCTATGGCTGCATTCTATGTAATCAACAACCAACTCCAATCGTTCATTGATTCGCGATTCACTGAGGATTATGATCATGAAAGTCAAATGACGAAAATGTGCTTTGTTAATTACACGGGAATCGAAGTTGACGTATTCAGAGTCACACTACTCCAACACATGGGTAATGTTAAGGAGTACATTGAGGAAAGAGCACAGCACAAACTTAACTATGAAGACAAGGTGAAGGCATGTCAGGTGCAATCAAGTGATGGTATTGTGGATTCTGGTAAAGCATCGGATGTTGGGTCAGTTATCACTGAAGGCAGAGGATCAGAGACTGATATGCTTGCCACTACCAACAGCTCAATGACTCTTGTTACACATGATATGGATGCATATATCAGACCGGAAAAAGAACAGGTGTCATGTGCTGAGGTACTCAAACCGTATAAAAGGATTGATGAACCGAAGATTCCCAACGAACTACATCAGACTAATGTTGTTAAGTTAGATGATGTTGAATTGGAAAATAACGATGTTATCCCAATTGAACAACATATGAAGTACAACAAAGAATCTGATGTACCTAGTGGAGCATCTTCTAGTATATGTGATGATAATCTGATGCATGAACAAAAGATTCCTAACAAAGTACAACAAACAAACGTTGTGGAATCAAATACTGGTGATATGGGAAATCGTAATGTTATCCCATATGAACAATATGTGAGACACAACGATGAGTCTGTTGTACCAAGTGGTGCATCTTCTGTTGATAATGATGTGTGTGAATTGTAAGAATATACTGCTATTGTCCCCGATGACACTTTGACCACTAGACTTAACATCCTTAAGGATCTGGTAACCATATATGTGCAACGAGCAAAATTCGAGCTAACCAAACGTGAGCAGAAAATGGATTGGCAAATGCGTTCATACATAACATAACGTAATTTAAAGGAAGAAACAATGAGAAAGAAGTTATATTCTTTACAAAATCAACTTGATCAAACTGTTAAACAAAAACAGGAGATACAGAAAAGTGTAATTACACTAAAACTTGATTTTCAGGATAAAGAAACAAAACTCTTAAATGATTTTTCCAGACTTAAAACGTTGAAGCATAAGCTCGAAAACAAGTTGTACACGCAAGGCCAAACCATTCAAACTGCTCAAATGATTCAAAAGCATAAAACGTTGTGTGATGAAAACAGTGAAACAGATGTAGATGAACCCAAATCTAATTGCCTTAGGAGCGTTAGAGTTGCCCAACCTGCATTATATGATGAAAATGTTATGCTTAAGCCTGGTCATGCCCCTCCTGTTGTGATGTCATTTGATGAGACCAATGAGATAGAAGCAATTACTAGAGAGAAATTGGCTGAAAAATTAAAGGATCCCTTGTTCATTGCAAACAAAATTCTGTACAAATATTATTACTCTGATGATAACCAATTAGCTATTTTTGTCCCTCAAAAAAGGTTAACCCCAGAGCAAGTATTTTGGAGTATAGACTTAGAAAAAATGAAAGCAGAAAGACTTGTGGGCAAAACCAGTACCGTTTTTAAGATAGTTGATCCAACGTTATACCCACCACATACACCCATGCATCTTGTTCCTTTAACTCTCCCCATGCATAATAATACTCTAATTGGTTTATATGTTCTTTGCCAATTATTTGCTGATTTTGATAAAACATGTAAAAAGAGAATTACGCCAACGGGTATTACTGAAGGGGAAAGGGGTTTTGAACAAACAAAACAATGTTATTTAACAGAGGTTACGCCGTTCTTTAAGCTTCTCAAAAAACATTTTGAGGGTCTTCAAAAAACCCTAAACAAAGATGTGTCTGATATGAAAGAGGTGTATAAAACTGTGGAAAATGAGGGAAAACAACTGGCCATTGATCTTAAACACAGTGAAATTGAGAGGAAAAAAGTTCTCATCATGAATGAGAATTTGATTGCTAATTGTGTTGCACAGGATGTGTTTTATACCGCTAGTGAATCTGCTTTATCTGTTTGCCAATATCATGAAATGTCTATTGCATTGAATGTTTTCCAGAATCATGTTGTTGAGATTGAGGAGGAGAATTTAAAATTGCATGAGAAAAATCAAAACGATGACCATGATAACATGGTCAGGAATTTTTCAAAACTAGAGGTTGATAATCTGAATTTGCAATTAAACTATCAACATTTAGAAGAAAGAATTAAAAACTCAAAACCCAAGACATCTTCGGATGCTCCTGAATTTGATGCAAATTTTGAGTTAGCCAAACGTGATGAAAAACTTCAAGCTCACACTAACACGATTCAGAAATTGAGGGCTCAAATTGCCCAATTAAAGTCAACCAAGTATGTTGTGACTGAAACCAATAAACCTTCGTCGTTAGATTTTCAGAATTTTCACTATCAAGATACCATTAATAAATTACATCGTGATATTGAGTGGTTTCAAGCTGAAAATTCCAATACTAAACAGCGTTACAAAGAGTTATACGATTCGATCAAGATCACACGTGAGAAAACCAATGAAAAAATAACTTCTTTGCTTAATGAAATTGAAAATCTAAAGACGAAGGTGAAAGGTAAATTGCCAGTCACCATCGGTGACATGAATGTTCCAAAGGTTTCTGTTGTTAGAAAATATGGTGTTGATGCTATTAATATCCCACTTCCTCTTAGGAACAATAGGTCTGCTCACTATGCGTATCTATTGTACCTTAAGGATTGTCTAGACATGCTTCGCGAGACTATTTAAGAGGATAGGACAATGAAACCACAGGATAGTGCTATTCTAGATGCCTGATTTCTCACTAAACGATCCTAGGAGCTTTTAGAATATGCCATTGATACATGTCCTAAGATTGACACAAGGAAAATAGGCTCAATGCATCATCCTCAATGACTAAGAACAAGCATGTAACCTTTGAGGCACCCTTGGAAACTTTAGATCCCAACACATAAAAACGTGTTCAGAAACTGGAAGTGAAAAAGACTAAGATTCTCATCAGTCCTTCTATAGGAGTTAATACTGACACTAAAGCTAGAAAGTCAAAACCTTGGAGAAATGTAAAAAATGATAAGACTTCACCAGCTAAAAGTGTTTCTAAGAAGGAAGTAGAAGACCACATGAGGAACAATAAGTCTGACTTGAGCAAAAAGAATCACAATTCAAACCCTAATTCACTTTGAAAAACATGTAATGAATGCTTAATTTTGGGTAATCATGATAAATGTGTTGAGAAATTTTTGAGGTCATCCAACAAAATCCCCGTTAAGAAAGTTTGGAAAGCTAAACGAACTAAGCAAATTTGGAAAGCAACAGGAAAATTGTTTGCCAATGTTGGTTATCAATGGAAGCCCACTGGAAGGAAATTCACTTAAGGATAACAATGCCCTTTAACTAGGATAACTATCTCTAAAGTAGTGCCTATTAAGAAATGGAAGCCAACTAGTAGAACTTTCCCTTTAGAGGCCCAATGTCCTTTAACTAGGCCCATTGCATCTACCAGTGAAATTTCCACCATTGAAACGAATGCACCAAAGGTCTCAATTGCTCCAGAATTTGTTTACACTAACCCACTGGAACCCAACTTAAATTGGGGATCCGGCACTCCAAACTCTCTTGCTTCGTCTGTTTTCAAATGCAGGTCATACAAATCGTCCTTTGACATTTGGACTTGGGCTGCTCATAACATATGACCGGGGATCGCTCTCAGCTCAAGAATTTCGTGAAAAAGTTCATGGGGACTGTTAGATTTGGGAACGGCCATTTTGGGGCTATTATGGGTTATGGAGATTATGTATTTGGTGACAGTGTAATTTCCAGGGTGTACTATGTGGAAGGACTTGGGCACAATCTGTTCTCAGTTGGTCAATTTTCTGATTCAGATCTCGAAGTTGCATTCAGAAAACACACTTGTTTCGTCAAAGAATTGTATGGTGTTGATCTTCTTAAAGGCAGCCGTGGCACTAATCTTTACACCATCTCAATTGAAGACATGATGCGGTCCTTTCCTATTTGCTTACTCTATAAGGCGTCAAAGAACAAATCTTGGCAGTGGCACCGTCGTTTGAACCATTTGAACTTCGGTACCATTAATGAACTTACACGCAAGGATCTTGTTCGAGGCATGCCCAGATTAAAGTATGAAAAGGATCATTTATGTTCAGCATGTCAAATGGGTAAAAGCAAAAAGGCACACTCACAAACCCAAATCTATCAATACCATCATGGAAGTTCTGCACACTCTTCACATGGATCTTTGCAGACCAATGAGAGTACAAAGTATCAATGAAAAGAGATATGTTCTGGTAATTGTTGATGACTACTCTCGCTTTACATGGGTAAAGTTTTTGAGCTCCAAGGATGAGACTCCGGAGATTATCATAAAACTTATCAAGCAATTGTAAGTCAGACTTAACAAAACAGTCAGAGTCATTCGCACTGACAATGAACGGAATTTGTCAACAAGCAACTTACACAATATTATGAAAGTGTCGGCATCAGTCAACAAAAGAGCATTTCATGCACTCCTCAACAGAATGGAGTTGTTGAAAGGCGCAACCGTACTCTTGTTGAAGCTGCTCGAACCATGCTAATCTTTTCTAAAGCTCCAATGTTCCTTTAGGCTGAAGCCATTGCAACTGCTTGTTACACTCAGAATCGATCCTTGATACATCCTCTCCACTGCAAGACTCCATATGAACTGGTGCATAATAGAAAACCAGACCTTTCATTTCTACGAGTATTTGGTGCACTCTTTTATCCAACAAACGATAGTGAAGACCTTTGAAAACTTAGGGCTAAAGCTGATATTGGTTTCTTCTTTGGATATGCTCCAGATCGAAAGGGATACCGAATCTACACCAAACGTACCCGAGATATTATGGAAACAATTCACGTAATATTCGATGAGCTTACAGAGCAACCGGCTCCTGGCCACACGAGTTCTGGACCCACACCTAACCTCTTATCTCCTGGACCAATTAGTTCAGGTCTTGTACAGAATTCCACTCCTACTGTTCCTTATACACCACCGACAAGTAAGGATTGGAAGAAACTGTTTGATGAATATTTTGAGCCACAACATGTTGCTGCATCTGAACCCCATGCTCCTGAACCTCCAGCTAAGGCAGCAAATGTTCCTCAAAATGTAAATGGTTCGTCTACTTCAACTTCCATTGATCAAGATGCACCCACCATCAGTCATTCTCCGGCATCGTCAAATCTTCAATCTTCCTCCGTTCATCAAGGTTCAGCAGTCAATAATTCTTTTGATGTGAATCCTTTTGCTTCTCCTGAAGAGGATCCTGAAGATGCTCCATTCGAAAACATCTTCGCTCCTGAATCATCTACAGAGACATCTTCATCTGAGGAACTCAATTCGGCTACTTCTGTTCCATATCCCCAACCACATGTGCATCTCAGAAAATGGACGAATGATCACCCGATTGACAACATCATTGGAAACCCTTCTCGTCCGCTATCTACACGTAAACAACTTGCAACCGATGCCTTATGGTGTTTCTTTAATTCCGTGCTATCTAAAGCAGAACCTAAGGATTTCAAAGATGCATTGTCTAAAGACTGCTGGTTTACTGTAATGCAAGAAGAAATTCATGAATTTGATCGACTTGATGTATGGGAATTAGTGCCTCCTCCAAATTGTGCTATGATTATCGCTCTCAAGTGGATCTTCAAGGTGAAGCATGATGAGCATGGCGACGTTCTGAAAAACAAGGCACGGCTTGTGGCTAAGGGATACTGTCAAGAAGAAGGCATAGACTTTGAAGAATCATTCGCACCTGTTGCTCGAATTGAAGCCATAAGAATATTTCTTGCTAATGCTGCCTGTCAGAATATGGTTGTCTACCAAATGGATGTAAAAACAGCATTCTTGAATGGTAATTTGAAAGAGGTGGTTTATGTAAGTCAGCCAGAGGGATTTGTAGATCCAGATTGCCCTAATCATGTCTATCGCTTGAAGAAGGCTCTCTATGGTCTAAAGCAAGCTCCTAGAGCATGGTATGACACTTTGTCTAAGTTCCTTCTAAAAAACAAGTTCTCCAAAGGTGTTGTTGATCCTACCCTTTTCACAAGAAAATCTGGCAAACATCTTCTCCATGTTCAGATCTATGTAGATGACATTATCTTTGCATCTTCTGACCCTATGGAATGTGATCATTTCTCACAAGAGATGAGCTCAGAGTTCCAAATGTCCATGATGGGACAAATGTCATTCTTTTTGGGGTTGCAAATCTGTCAAAATCCCAATGGGATTTTCATTAATCAATCCAAGTATGCTAATTAAATTTTGAAGAAATTTGGATTTGAATCATGTGACTCCGTTGACACTCCTATGGTTGAAAGATCTAAACTGGATGAGGACGCTTCCGGGATCCCAGTCAACCAAACCAAGTACCGCAGCATGATTGGATCCTTAATGTACCTCACTGCTAGCAGGCCAGATCTTCTATTTGCTGTATGCATGTTCGCTCGGTATCAATCCAAGCAAACCAAAAAGCATTTAGAAGCAGTCAAGAGGGTCTTCAGGTATCTATAAGGAACTATTCACATAGGTCTCTGGTATCCTAAAGACAATGCTATGGCTCTCACGGCCTACTCTGATGCTGACCATGCGGGGTGTCAAGATACTCGTCGAAGTACTTCGGGTGGTGCTCAATTTCTGGGAGATAAGCTTGTAAGCTGGTTATCAAAGAGGCAAATGAGTACATCAATCTCCTCCACAGAGGCTGAATACATTGCCATGTCATCGTGTTGTGCTCAAATCTTATGGATGAAATCTCAACTATCGGACTATGGCTTTGTTTACAACAAGATTCCGATGTACTGTGACAACAAAAGTTACATAGCTCTTTGCTGCAACAACGTCCATCACTCCAGATCAAAGCACATTGATATTAAATATTATTTCATCAGGGAACAAGTTGAAAAGGGGGTCGTGGAACTTTACTTCGTGATGACAGAGTTTCAGTTGGCTGATATCTTCACTAAGGCACTTCCGAGATAACGGTTTCAATTCAATCTCTCGCGTCTTGGAATGAAGAGTCTTACTCCAGAATCACTAAAAAGTCTTCAGGAAGAAAATGAGGAGTAATGGATTTGCTTCACATATCCTTGTATATACTTTATAAAACCAAAAGCGATTTACAAAAATATAAAACCTATAAAAACCATAAAAATCTGAAAAACACAAAAAAATACCAAAAATAGTTCTTCCTTAGGCATGTCTTTTGGTTATCGATAACATTTACGGTTCTAGAAATGTCATTCAATAATGGCACGGAACTTTAAATGAAGCTCGAGAAGAAGTGTAAGATACACATTAAGTCACAAACATGATTCCAAGGTGGTTTGTGGTTCGTTGGTTTTAGAGAGAGGAGGAAGAAGATGGGAAACTTTCTAGAGAGAGAAAGAGAGAAAACTTGATATGTATTAGATTGTAGTGAAAGCTCCAACCCTCTCCACATGTGGAGAGGGGTATTTATACTTACAACTTAATCGCCTCTACTAGGCTGTGATTGAGCTGACAGTGGGTATAGACCCGACCCGACTCCACAAATACTAACTAATACTAAACTACGTACTAACTAATATGATAAATTCTACGAGCTACATAATGCTAAGCAATACTCGAGGTGACCGAGTCTTCTATATGAAAAACGTATTCCTAACAATCTCCCCCTAAGGGAGGTCACCCCGGAAATTAAACATTGAATTTTAGCATCTAAAACATCGTCGATATCTTTGTAGCTCGTAGTCTTTGATTCTTCATTGTCATGAACTTTGTGCTTTCAGCAGCGGACTCTAGATGACTTGTTTAATGTGTAGGATGATCTTGGTATTACTTCGAGTTCATCATCCAAATGAGTATCGTCAAGTCATCTTTGAGTATAAATATCTCCATGTGATTTGAACATCTTTGTATTGGCATGCTCACAATTTTCAGAATCAAGATCTTCTGCATCAGAGTTGTGGAATCATAGTTGAAGCCCATTCTATGATCATGATTTCTTTGAATTTGATGTTGAAGTGTGAGCATGAGGTGATGATTCGGCATCTTTTCTACAATCAGCAACAACCGCCATATATTCCTACATAAGACAGTTAGCAATAAAACGTCCGGTACTTACAGGTTTGGAATTACAGATCGTCAACAGCATAGTGTGAAGACTCCTTCTAAACCTTACCAAGGCCGTTCCCAAACCGGATACCCCCGAGAAGGCTTACAAGGTCTACCTGAGTAGATCAACGATTGGGTGAGTCACTGGAGATCACCCCACGATTGTAGACCATTTTGAAACTGCTACGATCACTAAGCGCAACCCACAAGGGATTACCAAAGTGACCTACTTTCAGGGCTGTTTGATCTTGACCTTGGCAGGACTTTCCACTCAATCACTGGAAATTACATACGTATATTCCCTCATAAGTATTCTTGGCAGATTGCTAAGATCTGCATAGGACTCATAAAGTTACCACTGGTGTCCTTAATGTTGACCAACCAGGGTAGAAGTAGTACGTGTTCCTATGAGATCTTTTGATGCATCTCGTGGCTCTAGACTCGATAAGTGCATTATTTGGTCGTCGAGACTGGAGCGGTGTCTCCTGTTTCAATATCAACATAACTCGTAATGAGCAGTTGATAGATTATGCAGGGTTCCCCGGGATAATGAAACAAGCTCTTTTGAGAGAACTTGAGTGGTTAGAAGGTTTAGTGCAGTGCGTCACTGGGTCCATGACGTCTTGTCTTCAATACCGATGTTACCTTAGTAACAATCAGTAGCA
>LBNU01028710.1:140112-155126 GCA_014162995.1 Artemisia annua | reverse complement strand
TGTATATTGCGGAAAGCAAAGATACTATTAAGAAATCTCTTAAAGTTCTTACCCATTCTTACGGTCAAAAATTAAGTTCATTTAGGGGATCCTAAAGCAAGTTCTCATAATCTCTATGTTTCCTACAGTGGAAGCCTAATGGTCCCAAAACTCACAGGTCATTAGCTAGCTCTACATGTGCATCCGTCTGATCCAAACCTGGTCTTTTGTACTATTAATTGTAACACCCCAACCCCGGCAAGGGCTAATAGTGTACATTTATGGATCATAGTCGATACACAGTGTAAACGTGATTTGATATCATTTATCTAGACAAAACTCACAAGGTTACAAGGAAACAAGACAAGATAAGGATACAAAAAGGGCATCAACAATATCTATAGTCTCTGATATATCATATATTCTACTTCTTATATGTCACATTTTAGTACAGCAAGTGTCTAACTAGGGTGAAGTTTCTAAGCCCTAAAACCAAAACCCATCGTCCATAACCAAGTCCTACTAAACCTGCCGCAGAATCTCCCTGTAAAACATCTTTCTGAGCAACTTTCGTGCTTTACATTTTCAGTGGTTCGGAGCAGAAAAGGGTGAAAATCGGGTTTTAAATTCCAGATCAGCAAGGTATTTGCAGAAAATTTCAGCATGTAACGACCCAATTAAGTGCAGATTTTTAGTAGCAAAACGCACCCTCTTGGGGTTATTTGGCAGCCATCAAACCAAACCCCAACCGCACTCTTGGCGGGCTTGCGGTGTGGGCTGGAACAACAAAACAAACACAGCAACTTCTCGGGTGTTGGACTGAACCTAAACAACCACAACGACACCCCTTCGGGGCTGTCGTGCATCGAGCCAAACAATCACCAACTGTGGTGGTGAGTTCGAAGGCAAACAAACACCCTCTTGGATGTTCTTGTTGACTGAAACCAAAACCAAAATACCACCCTTGTGGTGCTAGAAGAGCCAAGAGCAAATCAAATACCCTTGTGGTGTTCTCGTTTAGCGATACCCAAACAAGACAAATTAAGCATATCAAAGCAAAATAAGCAGATGCAACATGATCTGAGACCCAAACGGGTCGACTCGACCTTGTTATAAACCCGACCCAATACATAGCCAAACAAGCAAACACTCTTTTTAATCCATTCATACCACACGAATATGATAATCAAAAACCTGTTTAATTCCGTTTTACATCCACGAAAATAAATCATAGTAATCGATTAAAAATTCGGTTCAATAAAGAGTTACTAAAGATGGATCTTTGTGCATCGACTTACAGAGAATAACGAGAGGAAAAGGATGGCGAGCTGGTGATAGTGGCTATAAGAACCAAACTCAACCCGTAAATAACACACCCTAGACCTTCATCTTCCTTGTACTTGATGATGAGGGTGGCGTGGAGTGACTGTGATGAGGCGGTGTGACAGAGGAGAGGCGGTGGTGTGTAAATTTGGTGCTTAAAAGCAAAAGATGGAATGAAAAGAACGGCATGCTCGATTGTTTATGTAGCCATAAGGGTGAGATTTTGCATGTAGAGAAGATAAGGGACATCAACATTCTGTTTTGTAAGAGTTCATGTGATCTTGTGGTTTTGTGTCTTTTGTTGTCGTGAAAATGAAAATTGAAGTAGTAAATAGTTTAACTAACCTTAGCTACAAAGTTTTGATAAAATATCTCTGACAACAAAATATATTATATGTACAAAGAATGTGAATCATCAATACAGGTGTTGTGTTGGCGTGGATTTGCAAAGCAAAAGAAGAAAATGAGTTTGATTTATTAGTTAGATAATACTTGTACAAATGTGTTTAGTGTATAGTTTGATCCCGGTAATTACTAATGTTAAGCCTTTAAGTAACGTAATTTAAAACTGAGCAACATAAAAATGTAATACTTACAAAAATGTCAAAACTTATCAATATACTCCAATTAGGTATAATAAAGGTGTGATAAGTTTAACGGTGTGCGTTTGTGTTATTAAAGCCTAATAACATGGGTTTAAGTACGCGAATTACGTAAAGAGTAAAATGTTNAAAAAAAAAAAAAAAAAAAAAAATGACAAAGTGGCAATAGCTCATATGAAATATGACCATTGACGAATTTTTGGATGTTTTGAACACATAGACTCATCCTAATCTTGTGTTGATCACGAGGAATGTTCACATGATAAAACTTACGTGATTATTACTAAAAGTAATATCATTTAATAAAAATGTAATAATAATTAACGTTAAATAGTTAAATATAGCCAGAGGTGAACGAAAACGTTCAGAGAGTAATAATTCAAAGTAGAGTGAATTATTTAACTTGGAAAAATTTACCGGTTAACTACCGGTTACAGTAATTGCTTTTACGTTACGGTAAAAGTCAAATAGTCAAAAGTCAAAGTCAAAGGGTAAAATAGTCATTTTGCAGTGTGAAATTTACGGGTTATTACAGTATAGACCTGACCCGACTCCACAAATACTAACTAATACTAAACTACGTACTAACTAATATGATAAATTCTACGAGCTACATAATGCTAAGCAATACTCGGGGTGACCGAGTCTTCTATATGAAAAACGTATTCCTAACAATCTCCCCCTAAGGGAGGTCACTCCAGAAATTAAACATTGAATTCTATCATCTAAAACATCGTCGATATCTTTGTAGCTCGTAGTCTTTGATTCTTCATTGTCATGAACTTTGTGCTTTCAGCAGCGGACTCTAGATGACTTGTTTAATGTGTAGGATGATCTTGGTATTACTTCGAGTTCATCATCCAAATGAGTATCGTCAAGTCATCTTTGAGTATAAATGTCTCCATGTGATTTGAACATCTTTGTATCGGCATGCTCACACTTTTCAGAATCAAGATCTTCTGCATCAGAGTTGTGGAATCATAGTTGAAGCCCATTCTATGATCATGATTTCTTTGAATTTGATGTTGAAGTGTGAGCATGAGGTGATGATTCGACATCTTTTCTACAATCAGCAACAACCGCCATATATTCCTGCATAAGACAGTTAGCAATAAAACGTCCGGTACTTATAGGTTTGGAATTAGAGATCGTCAACAGCATAGTGTGAAGACTCCTTCTAAACCTTACCAAGGCCGTTCCCAAACCGGATACCCCCGAGAAGGCTTACAAGGTCTACCTGAGTAGATCAACGATTGGGTGAGTCACTGGAGATCACCCCACGATTGTAGACCATTTTGAAACTGCTACGATCACTAAGCGTAACCCACAAGGGATTACCGAAGTGACCTACTTTCAAGGCTGTTTGATCTTGACCCTGGCAGGACTTTCCACTCAATCACTGGAAATTACATACGTATATTCCCTCATAAGTATTCTTGGCAGATTGCTAAGATCTGCGTAGGACTCATAAAGTTACCACTGGTGTCCTTAATGTTGACCAACCAGGGTAGAAGTAGTACGTGTTCCTATGAGATCTTTTGATGCATCTCGTGGCTCTAGACTCGATAAGTGCATTATTTGGTCGTCGTAGACTGGAGCGGTGTCTCCTGTTTCATTATCAACATAGCTCGTAATGAGCGGTTGATAGATTATGCAGGGTTCCCCGTGAGAATGAAACAAGCTCTTTTAAGAGAACTTGAGTGGTTAGAAGGTTTAGTGCATTACGTCACTGGGTCCATGACGACTTGTCTTCAATACCGATGTTACCTTAGTAACACTCAGTAGCATATGAATTGAACCCGGTTTCTGCCCTAAGGTTGAATAATGGGAGGGCTATTTCTTTTCACCCTTTCTCATTTCATTTCTTTTTAATTCTTCAACCCCTTCTTTCTCCTTTCTCATTTATCTCCTTTTTTCATAATCATACCTAAGGACTTTCTAATACTATCTATTCGGTATTGTCCTTGGGTAGATCCCTCCGGTTCTGGCGGATCATAGGACGGTTTACCTAACCTTAGCCACCTTATAACTTCATGACTATCCTATGTTGCCGTTTGACCAAATCATTGAAAACTCTCTCAAAGTGTTTATGATTAAGAAACACATTTTGCTAATACTTTGAGAGTTTTATAATTTTCAAATGCTCCCCCTTAACATTTTCTCATATGTTTTTGATAGAAATTTGCACATGTCGGGGTGAGTTGCACTTTTTGAATTGATCCACTCTTAATAGACATATACCCTAGGGACACGTTTATGTTGCTTAGTTAAAGGGATCCATTATCAGCTTTTAGGTGATAACTAGCCCTAATAACTAACTTGAAGTTGTTAACATTCCTTAAAAAGGAAGTTAGACCTGTCAAAGTATTCATCTAAGAAGAGCTTCTCGAAACGGTACTTTCTACTTGGATAAATCCTTTCGAATACAAACATTTGTGTTTCGTCAATTCATGAGTCAATTCTGAGTCACGCTCACATGAGATGCCAAATCTTTTTATTCACCACAAGCCATTTTGCTCCCCCTCAATATGTGCATTGGTATACCAAAGAGTTTAGCACATATGGGAGAGCTTTACATTTAAGTCCAAAAACATCACATTTTAAATCAGATTTCATATTTAAATCACATTCTCTCCCCCGATCAAAAAATTTCAAATCATTTGAGATTTTGTGATCCCAATTGATTTAAATGAGTTTAAAAACATAGGAGAAAATGTGGTCAGATTTGAACATCTACTGATTTTTGAGACACTTTTTCACCGCTGCTGGTGCACAAAGTTTAGAAAGGTGCAGAAATTTTGAGCAAATACGCTCCCCCTCAATTAATGACCCATTTTCTATTTAAAGAGTTGTAGTCATTAAGTTGAGCGGCAAGGTATTTGTGAAAATTTAAGTCCAATAGCCACCTTGTAAACCACAAAAACTCTCTTGAAGAATCATAGCTGAGAGAGATTTTGGGATGAAAAAAGACTTCTCTTCTTTTACTAGAAATGATGCACTGAAACGTACATCATTTCGAAGAAACATGGATATAAAGTAATCCATGCCCGGGTGAACTTCACCCAGTGAGAGGAACAACCGTCTTTTTGGCGACGTACCTTCCCTATATATACGAACGGGTTGCTATCTGAAGTAATAGCAAGCCATAAAGACATGTTTTAACCATTTATTATAACTTCTGCTCAAGCTTCATTTAAAGTTTTGTGCCATTATTGAAAGACATTTCTAGAACCGTAAATGTTATCGATAAACAGAAGACATGCCTATTGTGAAACTATTTTTGGTATTTTCGTGTTTGTCAGATTTTTATGGTTTTTCTAGGTTTTATAATTTTGTATTTTCTTTTTGGTTTTAAAGTTATGTACAAGGATATGTGAAGCACATCCATTACTCGTCACTTTCTTCCTGAAGACTTTTGAGTGATTCAGGAGTGAGACTCTTCATTCCAAGACGCAGGAGAATGAATTGAAACCGTTCTCTTGGTAGTGCCTTAGTGAAGATGTCAGCCAGCTGAAACTCTTTCCTCACGAAGTAAAGTTCCACAATCCCCTTTTCCACTTGTTCTCTGATGAAATGGTGTCAAATATCAATGTGCTTTGATCTGGAGTGCTAGACGTTGTTGCAGCAAAGAGCGATTGCACTTTTGTTGTCACAGTACATCGGAATTTTGTTGTAAACAAAGCCATAGTCAGATAATTGCGATTTCATCGATAGGATTTGAGCGCAACAAGATGACATGGCAATGTATTCAGTCTCAGTGGAGGAGATCGATGTACTCATTTGCCTTTTTGATGACCAGCTAACAAGCTTATCTCCTAGAAATTGAGCAACACCTGAAGTGCTTCGACGAGTGTCTTGACACCCCGCATGGTCAGCATCAGAGTAGGCAGTGAGAGCCATAGCAGTGTCTTTAGGATACCAGAGACCCATGTGGATAGTCCCTTGAAGATACCTGAAGACTCTTTTGACTACTTCCAAATGCTTTTTGGTAGGTTTGGATTGATATCGAGCACACATGCATACAACAAATAGAAGATCTGGCCGACTAGCAGTGAGGTACATTAAGGATCCAATCATGCTGCGGTACTTTGTTTGGTCGACTGGAGTCCCCACAACGTCCTCATCCAATTTTGATCTCTCTACCATAGGAGTGTCAACTGAGTCACATGATTCAAATCCTAATGTCTTCAAGATTTCCGTAGCATACTTGGATTGATTGATGAAAATGCCATTGGGATTTTGAGAGATTTGTAACCCTAAGAAAAATGACATTTGTCTCATCATGGACATTTGGAACTCGGAACTCATCTCTTGTGAAAAACGATCACATTCTATAGGATCAGAAGAAGCGAAGATAATGTCATCTACATAAATTTGAACATGAAGTAGATGCTTGCCCGATTTTCTAGTGAACAGCGTAGGATCAGCAACACCCTTGGTGAATTTGTTGGCTAGAATGAACTTGGATAGAGTGTCATACCATGCCCTGGGGGCCTGATTAAGTCCATATAGTGTCTTCTTCAAGCGATAGACATGATTTGGACGTTCAGGGTCCACAAACCCTTCAGGTTGACTTACATAGACCACCTCCTTCAAGTGACCATTTAAAAATGCAGTCTTTACGTCCATTTGATAAACAATCATATTCTGACTGGCTGCGTTAGCAAGGAAAATCCTGATGGCTTCAATTCTAGCAATGGGTGAAAATGATTCTTCAAAGTCTATGCCCTCTCCTTGTCTGTATCCTTTGGCCACTAGCCGAGCCTTGTTTTTCAAAAGTTCACCATGTTCATCAAGCTTCACTTTGAAGATCCACTTGAGAGCGATAATCATAGCACAATCTGGAGGAGGCACTAATTCCCATACTTCGAATCGGTCAAACTCATGAATTTCTTCTTGCATTGCAGTGAACCAGGACTCTTTAGTCAATGCCTCTTTGAAATCCTTTGGTTCAGCTTTAGATAGTATGGAATTAAAGAAGCACCACAAGGCATCGGTGGCGAGTTGTCTACGTGTGGATACCGGGCGAGATGGATTTCCAATGATATTGTCAATTGGGTGATCGTTTGCCCATTTTCTGAGATGCTCATGATGTTGAGGATTGTGAACTGAAGTAGCCGTGTTTGAGTCCTCTAAAGAAGTTGCCTCATTGGAGGGTTCAGGAGCAAATATGTTGACAAATGGCTCATCAGCAGGTTGAGCAGAGGGATTTACTTCAAAAGAATTATCTGATGCAGTTCCTTGATGTTCTGAAGAAGTTTGATCGTTTGATGTGGGTTGAGTATGACTAGATGATGGAGCATCTTGACTAAAGGAGATGGAAATGGATGGCCCACTTGTATCTTGAGGAGCATTATTAGCAGCAACATTAGGACCAATGACTCGTGGTCCCGGCTCGATGATCTGTTGGGGGTCAAAATATTCATCAAACATTGGATCAAATAACTTCTTCAATTCCTCACTAGTGGGGGGTACATAAGGAGCAGCAGTAGTGGAAGACTGTACAAGCCCTGAACTAATTGGTCCAGGTGTCAAAAGATTAGGTGCGGGTCCAGAACTGGAGTATTCAGGAGCCGTATGCTCAGACAGCTCATCAAACGTGACATGAATGGTTTCCATGATTTGTCGGGTTCTTTTGTTGTAGATTCGGTAACCCCTTTTATCTGGTGCATAACCAACAAAGATCCCAATATCAGCTTTTGCCTTCAGCTTACCCAAGTCTTCACTATCGTTAGTTGGGTAGCATAATGCACCAAACACACGTAGAAATGAAAGATCAGGTTTTCTGTCGTGCACCAGCTCATAGGGGGTTTTGCTGTGAAGAGGATGAATCAGTGATCGGTTTTGGGTGTAGCAAGCAGTTGCAATTGCCTCCCCCCAGAGAAACATAGGAGATTTAGAAAATATTAGCATGGTTCGAGCAGCCTCTACAAGGGTACGGTTTCGTCTTTCAACGACTCCATTCTGCTGAGGTGTTCGTGGTATACTCCTTTGATGACTTATTCCAAGGTTTTCATAAAATTGAGTAAGTTGCTTGTTGACAAACTCAGTTCCATTGTCTGTGCGAATGAATCTGACAGTTTTATTGAGTCCAACTTGCAGCTGCTTGATCAGTTTAATGATGATCTCTGGTGTCTCATCCTTGGATCTCAGAAACTTTACCCATGTAAACCAAGAGTAATCGTCAACGACCACTAACACATATCTCTTCCCAAAGATGTTTTTTACTCTCATTGGCCCACACAGATCCATGTGAAGGGTGTGAAGAACTTCCATAATGGTGTTGATTGATTTGGGTTTGTGAGTGTGTTTCTTGCTTTTACCCAGCTGACAAGCAGAGCAAAGATGATCTTTTTCGTATTTCAACCGGGGCATGGCTCGAACAAGAACTTTACGAGTGAGCTCATTGATGGTACCGAAGATCAAGTGATTTAAACGACGATGCCACAGCCATGACTTGTTCTTTGAAGCCTTAGATAACAAGCAAATAGGTAATGACCGCATCATGTCTTCAATAGATATGGTGTAGAGGTTTCTTCAGAAGATCCACACCATCCAATTCTCTAACAAAGCAAGTATGTTTTCTGAAGGCGACTTCAAGATCGGAGTCACAAAATTAACCAACAGAAAATAGATTGTGCCCAAGCCCTTCTACATAGTAAACTCTAGAAATCACGCTGTCACCAAACACATAATCACCATACCCCATAATGGCACCAAAATGATCATTCCCGAATCTAACAGTCCCGATAAACTTTTTCACGAAATTTCTGAGCCGTGAGCGATCCCCAGTCATATGTTTTGAGCAGCCTAAGTCCAAATACCAAAGGACGATTTGTACGACCTGCATTTGAAACCAGACAGATATGGATAACTGAAGAACATGGATCCCCAAGCACAGTTGGGGTCCAATTGGTTAGCACACACATATTCAAGAGAAACAAGAGTAGCACATGCAATGGAGTTATCAGAGACAACTTTATTAATGGGTGCATTGGGCCTATTATCAGGGCATAGTGTCACTAGAGGGAATCGTCTACCAGTTGCCTTTCATTCTTTAACATTTGAAAGCTTAAGATTGGTCAATTTGGTTACGGGGCACTGACTTCCTAAAGTGAACTTTCTTCCAGTAGGTCTCCAATGATAGCCAACATTGGTGAATTTCTTTCCTGTAGCTTTCCAAACACGTTTTTCCAGTTTATGTTTCATAGCATTATTAACCGGGAGTAACTTAGAAGCTTTCAAAAATGTCTTAACACACTCATCATGATTACCAGAAATTAAACAGACATTACAAGTCTTACAGGTAGCATCAGAATTCGAATTAATTACAGTACGCCTAAAGCTAATACTAGAATCAACACGATTCATAACATTCAGATCAATCTTATTGTTCCTAAGGTGGTCTTCTACTTTCTTCCCTTGAGCACTCTTAGCTGGCGAAGTCCTATCATTCCTTGTATTGCAACTAGGCTTTGACCCGCTAGCTTTAGTGTCAATGTTTACTCCTGTAGAATTAATGACGGGAACATTAGATTGTTGCACTGCTGTTTGTTTTCTAGTAAGTGGTGTGTTATGTTCAGGTGATGTCAAAGGCACATTAAAGGTAACATGCTTGTTCTTAATCTTAGAAGAAGATGCATTAAGCTTATCTCGCATGCTGAAAGCTTTAGGACATGTACCAATGGCATATTCTAAGAGTTCTTGTGATCTATTGGTGAGGAAACATACATCTATGATGGTGTTATCAGCAGGTCTCACCATTCTATTCTCTTCAATGGTCTCACGAAGCATGTCAAGGCAATCCTTAAGATGTCTAAGGTAATCACTATGGACTAACTCATTATTCCTAAGAGGAAGCGGAATGTTCACGGCATCACATGCATATTTTTTACATTTACAGACCTTGGAGAGAACATTATCACATGCAGTGACAGGCATTTTCCCTTTCACTTGAGTCTTTAGATTCTCAATTTCCTTTAACAAGGAAGTTATTTTTTCATTGGTTTTGTCACGTGTGATCTTAATCGAATCATATAACTCTTTGTAATGTTGTTTGACCTTTGAGTTTTCAGCTTGAAAACAATCATTTTCGTATTTGAGATGGTTGATGATGTTTTGAATTTGAAAATTCTGAGAATCTATAGACGGAGGTTTCTGGGATTCAATCACATCACTCTTATTAGACTTCAATTGGGCAATTTGAGCCCTCAATTTTCGAATCGTGTTAGTGTGAGCTTGAATTTTTTCATCCCGTTTGGTTAATTCAAAATATGCATCAAATTCAGGAGCATCCGAGAATGTCTTGGCATTTGTAATTTTAATCCTTTCTTCTAAATGTTGATATTTTAATTGCAAATTAAGATTATCAACTTCTAGCTTCGAAAAATGCCTGACCATGTTATCATGATCATCGTTTTGAATTTTTTCTTGCAATTTTAAATTCTCCCCCTCATGCTCAACAACACGATTCTGGAAAACATTTAAAGCACTAAACATTTCATAAAAGTGACACGCAGTTAATGAAGAATCAGTAGCAGTATAAAACACATCTTGTGCAATGCATTTAGCAATCAAAGCATCATTCATGATAAGAGCATTCTTCCTAGCAATTTCACTATGTTGAAGGTCTATAGCAGTTTGTTTTCCCTCGTGTTTCAAATTTTTAAACACATCTTTCATTTCTTTTACTTTAGATTCAAGGGACATTTGCATGCCCTCAAAATGTTCTTTGATAAGTTTAAAAAATGGAATGACTTCAGTTAAGTAACACTCTTTTGTTAATTCAAAACCCCTTTCACCCTCAGTAATTCCCGTTGGTGTATTTCTCTTTTTTCATGTTTTATCAAAATCAGTAAACATTTGACAAAGAACGTAGATGCTAATAAGAGTTTTACATTGTGTGGGAAGAGCTAACTGAACTAGGTGCATCGGTGTATTGGGAGGATACACCGTTGGGGTAGCAAACCTTTGAGGAGTTATGGCCTTAAGTTTTTCAGGTTTCATTTTCTCTACATCTAAAGGCCAAAATATCTGTTCTGGTGTTAACTTAGTTTGGGGTACAAAAATGGTCAATCAATTCTGTTCATAATAATTATAAGGTTTGATGTTGACACGTTTTTCAATGCACTTGGGATCCTTCATTTTATTCTCTAATCTTTCTCTATTGACTGATTCTGTCTCATCAATCTCCTCAGTATTAGGCACATCAGGGGGGGCATGATAGGCATAAGCATCACATTAGCATCATATAAGGTAGGTTGAGTGGCACTAATGCTCCTAAGAAAATTAGTTTTGGGCACTCCTAAATCCTTATTGCTATGTTCATCTCGCAACTTAATGTGCTTATGCATCATTTAAGCAGTTTGAATGGTTTGACCTTGCGTGTACAACTTATTTTCAAGCTTGTTCTTTAACGCTTTAAGATTGAAAACATCATATAAGAGTTTAGTTTCTTTACTTTGAAAATCAAGTTTTAGTGCGGTTACACTTTCCTGAATCTCCTGTTTTTGTTTAACAGTTTGATCAATTTGATTTTGTAAAGATTTTATCTCCATTCTTAAAGCTTCTTCCTTTAAGTTTCTTTCGGTTATGTATGTACACATTTCGCCAATCCATTTTCTGCTCACGTTCGGTTAACTCAAATCTTGCACGTTGTTGATAAATATTCACTTGATCTTTAAGAATATTAATTCTAGTAGTCAAGGTATCATCAGGCACAACAGCAATGTATTCATCCAATTCACACACATTATTATCAACAGAGGATTCATCACTTGGTACAACAGACTCGACGTTGTGTCTTACATACTGTTCATATGGGATAACATTGTTATTTCCCATATCAACAGTATTTGATTCCACAACGTTTGTTTGTTTCACTTTGTCATGAATCCTTTGTTCATGCATCACATTATCATCACCACCAAAGGAAGATGCTCGACAAGGTAAATCAGATTCTTTGTTGTGATCCACATGTTGTTGTATTGGGGTAACATTACTGCTTACCAATTCAACATCATCTAGCGTGACAACATTAGTGTGATGTATTTCATTGAGAATCTTCGGTTTATCACACATTTCGTATGTTTCATACAACTTTAGTACCTCAGATATGATGGATGAGTTGGGGGAACCAGATTGTTGCGGTGATGTGACTGCAGACGATAGATTAGCCATGAAGATGGTTTGTGTAGTGGGTTCATCATCAACGTCAGAATCGAATGCATCACAATCTTCGGCCTGGAAGATGTTTGGATCGTTGAGAGCTAAGTCCTAAACTGATTGATCATCCACATCAGCATCAAATGTGTTCCCTTCATCTCCTACAAGAAACAGCAGCTGCTCCTCATCCAATGGTACTCCATTCTCTTGTGCTTGCATCAGTAACATCTTATCCTTGAAGTAGTCAGAGTTCTGAGGATGTTTTGGTTAAGTGCAGTTCCTTGCAATGTGACCTAACCCACCACAGTTATAACATTTGGGTTGTCTTCCCTGTCCCTGATTAGCATTCCCCATTCTATTCTGAGCATAACCCCGGACTCCATTCCTTTGGTTGACATTTTGCCTTCCTTGAACGACAACGCGTCCATCTTCCACCACAGCCATGTTACGAGGATTAGATGAGGTTCTAAGTTGGTTGTTGGTTTGAGGTAGTGTTGCTTTGAATTGTTGAACAAGCAATGACACTTGGTTGGTGAGATTGTCAATCATCATATCAGTGTGAGAATGCCCTGAATCAGGTTGAGTTGATTTGATGCTTATTGCTGATTGAGCAGATGACTGACCAATAGGTGAATGATTCTGAGTTGCTTGTGTAGATGGGTGACTGATCTGATCAAGGGGGTTATGGTTGAGTGCATGCACACTTGAGATGAGTGCAAGAGGGTCATTTGTTGTAGGATTGAGCTTCTCTCTCAACTGACGGTCATACATTGCATGCTTCTCATGTTGTTGCAAGTAAGCATAGAGCTGTTCATAGTTGGTGTTTCTGAGTCCTTTGTTGAGCTTCACAGCTGTGACGAATCGATCCCATTCTGGTGACATGTTGTTAACAAACTTTGAGTTGAGTTGGATATTAGGCATTGTCATTCTAATCATTTTCATGTCATTAACAAGCTTATGGAATCGGACATAGTAGTCTGTAATGTTTTCACCGGGGTTCATCTTGAAGTGCTCAAACTCATCATACAACTGAGACTCACGATCTTCTTTGGTAAGTTCCGAACCAGCTAGCAGCATTTTGACATTATCCCAAACAGCTTTGGCTTCTGTGTTGAAGTTAATGAGCTTGTACACATCCTTGGGTAACCCTTGTATCACAATGTTGGAGGCTCGAATATCTGCATCATAGCGCTTCTTTTCAGCTTCATTGAGATCATGGTAAGTGCGTGGCCTGTCAATTCCATGAGTGATGGCACCATCTTCTCCTGTGGAAATAACATCCCGTGTGGTACCCATTTGAAATGGTCCTTCATCAATGGATCTCAAAATGTTTTCACCATTTTCTTTGCCCCGACAGTAGAGTCGAATTCTTTGAGCCCATGATTCATAATCCGTCCTATCTAGCATAGGAGGTCGGGTATCGGACCCTGCAGCTTGAATGTCATCAGTTGAAGCCATAGTTGCCATGTTACAATCTTAAACGGGATTTTACAACCTTCGTGACTTAAACCGAGAAATCGATTCTTTCTCGGGATTTTACTAAAGCCAACAAAAGAAACCGAAAGATGTATTACGCGAAATGGACTTAGAATGAGATCTTAGATAAGTCACAATTTGTGCTAAGTTTCAAGTCGCGACAAGTCAAGTAACAATATATCCGATTGTAATAAGTCAAGCCGTAAGAATTAACTCACAACGTCAAATCACACTCAGATTATTCGAAACGACTTAAGTTACAACAATTCACAAAACACAAGTAATTAACAACTCACTAGAATCTCAAGCTGAGTTAATCGCTAAACACCACCAAAGTACAAGAGCTAATCACTGAGGGTAGAGATAATCGCTAACACAGCTAATCGCTAGATGAGATAATCGCTACTGGCAGCCAATCGCTAAAAAGCTAATCGCTGGATGAGGTAATCGCTACAACCAACCAATCGCTAAAAAGCTAATCGCTGGATGAGGTAATCGCTAAACACAGCCAATCGCTTAAAAGTTAATCGCTAGATTTAGGTAAACGCTAGTCAAGAGTTAATCGCTGCAGAGAGTTAATCGCTGGATGAGATAATCGCTAAACATAGCAAATCGCTAAAAAGCTAATCGCTGAATTTAGTTAATCGCTAACCACAAAAAGACACTGCGTACTAATCGCTATCACAAAAATCCATACCAGTCGCTATCTAGCAATTTTGTCCAGTTGTCCAAAAATAGCAAAGCCCACTAATCGCTAGAGTTAAACGCTACTTAGGCAGAGCTAATCGCTACGAAGAACACCAAACGTGGAGGTAATCACTACCAAGAAAAACGCCACAAACACCTTCAAATCTTCAAACTAACGAAAGATAAAGCCTATCCAACTGAAGAACTAAGTAAATATAACACCACTAATCACTAAAGTACACCCAAAACACTTCATGTAACATAAATAAGATCAAACCAAGATGTTTTCCTAGTTAACTAAACTAACCAATGTAGCCTCTCGTAAATTCCCGTACGATTAGTAAATACGTAAACTGGAAATAAAGGTATTTCATTATTTAATATCCCCTTTTTACGAGTGACAAAATTTTTTTATGCATGACGTATTATGTGAATCTCTATGACATTATGAAATGATCGTTTACCTAGGAACGATGCTTGCACACACACCTAGATAGTCTAATTATCGCGAATATATTTTAAACGTTTATATTTTATTAAATATACGTTTCGTTTAATTACCGGGTACTATTTATATATTTCCCGAGCCTACGAAAATTCCCGAGATTGGTCACTAATATTATTGGATCGTAACCCGACCCGTGAAACTTGCCAAGTAGGCCCCCGTGACCCAATGGGCCTTAAACCCAACTGCTAAACCAAACGGACTCCTTATATCTTTTTCTTTTTCTTTCTCTGCTGGGCCGAAACTCAAACAAAAGCCCACAGGCTTTTAAAGCCCAA
>LBNU01028710.1:122272-138683 GCA_014162995.1 Artemisia annua | reverse complement strand
TAAATGCCTCTACTAGGCTGTGGATCGAGCTGACAGTGGGTAAAGACCCGACCCGACTCCACAAATACTAACTAATACTAAACTACGTACTAACTAATATGATAAATTCTACGAGCTACATAATGCTAAGCAATACTCGGGGTGACCGAGTCTTCTATATGAAAAAAGTATTCCTAACAAGAAGTTATAATAAAAGGTTAAAACATGTCGTGATGGCTTGCTATTACTTTAGATAGCAACCCGGTTTTCAAAATGGAGAAAGCTCGTCGCTAAAAAGACGGCTGTTCCTCCCACTGGGTAAAGTTCACCCGGGCACGAATTACTTTATATATGTGTTTCTTCGATTTGATGTATGCTTCAGTGCATTATTTCTTGATAAAGAAGAGAAGTCTTCTTTCCATCGCAGATATTTTCCCTTCTATGATTTTTCAGGAAAATATTTGTGAAAAACTTGGTGGTACCATGAAATTTTGGAAATCAATCAGAATTGAATCGTTGCTTAAAATCACTCAATCAATGACAACGATTTTTCAAAAATTATAAATGGGTCATTGATTGAGGTGGAGAGTGATTTCAAAATCATAAAATATCACCATAACAAGTTTTTGTGTACATAATCAGCAGTGAATAAAATGTGAGTATTATGTTATGTGTCAGCATATGAACTTTTCATGAGTTTCTCGTTAAACTCTAAATCATTTCAAAACTCATCATATCTGACACATAACAGACTCCCTCCATGATTAAGGGGGAGTAAAAGTATCGTCTCAATATCAGTATATGTTAAAATCAGACCACACTTTTCTCCCAAATTTTTTTTAAACTTATTTAAAACAATTGGGATCACAAAATCTCAAATGATTTGAAATTTTTGATCGGGGGAGAGAATGTGATTTAAATATGAAATCTGATAAAAATGTGATTTTTTGGATTTAATTATATGCTCTCCCATATGTGCTAAACTCTTTGACATATCAATGCACATATTGAGGGGGAGCAAGTGGCTAGTAGTGAACAATGGAATCAGCATCTCATGTGAGCGTGACTCAGAATTGACCCATGAATTGACGAAACACAACTGTTAGTATTCGAAAGGATTTATCCAAGTAGATAGTACCGTTTCGAGAAGCTCTTCTTAGATGTGTACTTTGACGGGTCTANATATGTGCTAAACTCTTTGACATATCAATGCACATATTGAGGGGGAGCAAGTGGCTAGTAGTGAACAATGGAATCAGCATCTCATGTGAGCGTGACTCAGAATTGACCCATGAATTGACGAAACACAACTGTTAGTATTCGAAAGGATTTATCCAAGTAGATAGTACCGTTTCGAGAAGCTCTTCTTAGATGTGTACTTTGACGGGTCTAACTTCCTTACTAAGGAATGTTAACAACTTCAAGTTAGTTATTAGGGCCAATTATCACCTAAAAGCTGATAATGGATCCCTTTAACTAAGCAACGTAAACGTGTCCCTCGGGTATATGTCTAATAAGAGTGGATCAATTCAAAAAAAAATGCAACTCACCCCGACATGTGCAAATTTAAATCAAAAAAATCCATGAGCACATGTTAAGGGGGAGCATTTGGAAAATATAAAAACTATCAAAGTGTTAACAAAATGTGTTTCTTATATCATAAACACTTTGAGTGATTTTTCAAATATTTGGTCAATGGCAACATANCACCCCGACATGTGCAAATTTAAATCAAAAAAATCCATGAGCACATGTTAAGGGGGAGCATTTGGAAAATATAAAAACTATCAAAGTGTTAACAAAATGTGTTTCTTATATCATAAACACTTTGAGTGATTTTTCAAATATTTGGTCAATGGCAACATAGGATAGTCATGAAGTTATAAGGTGGCTAAAGTTAGGAAAACCGTCCTATGATCCGCCAGAGCCGGAGGGATCTACCCAAGGACAATACCGAATAGATAGTATTAGAAAGTCCTTAGGTATGATTATGAAAAAAGGAGATAAATGAGTAAGGGGAAAGAAGGGGTTGAAGAATTAAAAAGAAACGAAATGAGAAAGGGTGAAAAGAAATAGCCCTCCCATTATTCAACCTTAGGGCAGAAATCGGGTTCAATTCATATGCTACTGGTTGTTGCTAAGGCAACACCGGTATTGAAGAAAAGACGTCATGGACCCAGTGACGCACTGCACTAAACCTTCTAACCACTCAAGTTCTCTCAAAAGAGCTTGTTTCATTCTCACGGGGAACCCTGTATAATCTATCGACCGCTCATTACGAGCTATGTTGATATTGAAACAGGAGACACCGCTCCAGTCTCCGACGACCAAATAATGCACTTATCGAGTCTAGAGCCACGAGATGCATCAAAAGATCTCATAGGAACACGTGCCTCTTCTACCTTGGTTGTTCAACATTAAGGACACCAGGTGTAATAATATGAGTCCTACGCAGATCTTAGCAATCTGCCAAGAACACTTATGAGGGGATATACGTATGTAATTCCCAGTTATTGACTGGAAATTCCTGCCAGGGTCAACATCAAATAGCTCTAAAAGCAGGTCACTTCGGTAATTCCTTATGGATTACGCTTAGTGATCGTGGCGGTCACATAATGGTCTACAGTCGTGGAGTGATATCCAGCGACTCACCTAATCGTTGATCTACTTAGGTAGATCTTGTAAGCTCTTTCGGGGGCATCCGATTTAGGAACGGCCTTGGTAAGGATCAGAGAAAGTCTTCACACTATGCTGTTGACAATCTCGAAGTCCGAACCTGTAAGTGCTGGATTATTTGTTGCTAACTGTTTGCTTGCAGGAATTTGTCTGACGATTGTAGTTGATTGCTGAAAAGATGCAGATCCATCACCCATGCTCACACTTTGACATCACTATCAAAGAAATCATGATCACTGAATGGGCCTCAACTAAGCTTCCACAACTCTGATGCTGAAGATCATGATCCCGAAAAGTGTGAGCATGCCAATGCTAAGATGTCCACATCACATGGAGACTTTACTACACAACGATGACTTGAAGATACTCATCTGGATGATAAACACGAGGTCATGTCATTGATCATCCAACATTTTAAGCAAGTCATCTAAAGTCCACTGCTGAAAGCACAAAGCTTACGACAATGAAGAATCAGAGACTACGAGCTACAAAGATATCATCAAAGATTTGAATGCTAGAATTCAAGATGTAATTTCCGGGGTGACCTCCCTTAGGGGGAGATTGTTAGGAACACGTTTATTCATATGAAATACTCGGTCACCCCGAGTATAGTTTAGCATTATGTAGCTCGTAGTATTTATCCTTTTAGTTAGTTGTTAGTAATAGTTAAGTAATACGTAGAAGAAGGACGGGTCTTTACCCACTGTATACCTGATCCACAGCCCGGGCGTGGGCGTTTAAGTTTTAACTATAAATACCCCTTCCCTAGCAAGGAAGGGGTTGGACCTTTCATTACTTCTAATCTAATATCTCTTGTTTCTCTCTCTAGAAAGGCTCCCTCTCTTCTCTCTCTCTCTCTACACCAACGAACCAAACCACCATGATATTCATGTTTATGTGTTAATGTTTATCTTACATATCTTTTTAAAAATTATTCTAATAAGGTCTACTTGAGGGCAAGTAGAGTTCAAGTGGGGGGATATTTGATAACGTCAAATTTAGCCATGATTTCCCCCTTAATTGCTCATCTTTTCCATTCATATGAAGGAGATATACTCTTATTTGTTCATATTTTGGTTTCAGGGTAAAGATGAGTAAAAGAACGAACAAATGCAGAAATGGAAGGACTTAAGAGTAAATAAATGGAAAATATGGATTCTGCACTAACTACGGCGTAGAGGTTCATCCACCTACGCCGTAGCAAGGTTTTATGAAGACTACAGCGTAGCTCACTTCATGACTATTCCGTAGAAATATACTAAAGAGCACTACGGAGTAGCAACTCTCCACCTACGGCGTAGACCCTAATTTGAGGCAGTATAGAACTAACGAGGCCAAAGAAGAATTTACGGCGTAGTATCCCTAACAACTACGCCGTAGAAGCATCCAATGAAGAAACTATGGCCGTAGCACTTGATCAAGCTACGGCGTAGTCCAGATTTACAAAGGCTACGGCGTAGCAACTCAATCAGCTACGCCGTAGCAAGTCGGGCCTATAAATACATGCCCTAATTCCGAGTTTATTCATTCGCTTTTCACCACACAGAAGTTGGGAGAAACTCAGGGAGCAGGAGGAACGAAGTTCTAGCCACATTGAAGTCATTTCTAAGGGAGGATTCACACACCAATCATAAGTTTATCGATTCCTTTGTCTTGTATTCGATTCTTGTTTACATTTGTATTAATCCAACATTGTTTTACTGCAATTATGAATATGAGTGGCTAAACACCTCTTGGTGTTAGCCTAGTTATGAAATTGTTATTGTTATGATTTAGTTTTACACGCATCTATTGTCTATTATTTGTATACTTTCATGGCGAGTCTTAGGACACTTTAGTTCCGGTAGTGTTGAGCGTTGGTAGTTCCTTGGAGGCTTGGGAAATTAACCCTAGGAACCAAGCCGATAGGGATGTGACTTGGTGATAGCAATATCACCATACATGTGCGAATTAACCCTAGGACCACCTACCAATGCGATACGCTTAAAGGAGTTAGAGGGGGTGTAAGATCTGACCATGCCGCATCTCGCTAGACTTGTCCATGTTAGTAGAGGTACTTAATGACTCTTACATCTTCGTAGGTTCACGCCGCCCGATGAACCCTCGGCTTTACAATAGTTGGGGATAGGACAAGGTGTAAGATAGATTTAGGTGATTTAACCCTCTGATCCTAAATGAATGTAACCCCCAGACGATATGATAGGATGCACTTATAGAAAACTAATCATAATAATAACAAGAGTAGTAATTAGGTTAACAGTACCTCTCTTTACTGATCTTCTTCTATTTTATTTACTTGCATTGTTATTTACAATTCTTGGCTAATTAATCTTTTCAATCATAAAACCCCTTTTACACGTGACACTAAACTTAGATAGACTCCACACACATAGCTCTTGGGACGACCTCGGCTTTACCAACTAGCTATACCTCACACGACCGGGTACACTGCCCGAGAGTGCATTAGGTAGACCTTAGGTAAACGAGACACTTATAAATATTAAAACCTGGTCGGTAAAACCTGGATCACAGATTCAAGAACCGGAACCACAAGTTGCGGATCGTAATGCTGCTGTTGCAAATGCTCCTCAAGAAACAAATGAACCATCTGTGTCCATCTCCATTGGTCAGGATACACCATCATTTAGTCATACTCAGCATTCTTCAAACGATCAATCGTGTAAAACCCTAAATTCTGATATCACATTTTTCCGTCTAATTTGAAATTTTAAAGTTATGTATTCACTAATAAAAACATAAACCTATATGTTATATCACTAGTACATTCGACGGCTTCCCCGTCGACTTATTTACGGCTTTGCCGTCGTCATGTCGACGGGAGTATACGATGCCGTCGACATGTCGACGGGAGCATGGCGACGCCGATGCCCCGTTGGGAACAGCATCGCCATCGATAATCGCCGTCGACATTGTGGGTCCCACTTCATTTTTCAGTCAAAGGATTTTGTTGTCCGTCGAATTATCGCCGTCGACGGGAGTGATTATGTAATTAACAGTTTAATTATTAAACAGTAATTAGGTTTTATTCATTCCCATTGACATGTTGACGGGAACAATTTGACGAGTCAAAGTACTGGTCAACGTTTTGTTTAATTATGCCGTCGACATGTCGACGTGAATATTAAACTATCAATAATTTTGTATTAATGATGTCGTCGACATGTCGACTGCACCATTAAACTATCAATTTTTTATTTGATTGTGCTGTCGACATGTCGACGGTAGCTAGGTTATAACCTGCTAACAGCAGGCTGCAAAACCAGCAATATTCCATATTTTTTCCGGAAAATTTTCCAGAAAAATCTACCAAAACCTGTAATACCAAAACTTGTAACCATAAGCTATAACCACTCAATATCAACATGTCCTAACACATACAACTCGACATCGGTTAAAACACTTGCAAATTATCGCTACACCCTCAAAATGCATTAAAACATATAAAGTCTACAAAACGGGGTGTGGTAATATCTAAACCTAGCTGCCACATCCACAAATGTTTCAATACCCGCGATGTTCAAGTCGCCAAAAGGTTAAACTACAAATACTAAGATAAGGATCGCGAAAATATTGTTTCAACCATAAGTACAACACAAAATAACCCAAGTTTGTACCTCTACATCCCCAACTCACTCATCATGATCACCATCACCATCCAAATCTTCGATATCATCGCTCCTGCTCCCGCCAGCTCCACTGCCCGAGCCATCCACATGCTGAGAATCCACCTGACTAATATACCGGGACGATTGCGGGTTGGTCGAGGCAAAACCCATCAACAAATCGAGCGTCTTCTTCATGGTCTTGCGTTCTTTAGCATCTTCCTGGCTCTTCTTCTTAGCCTCAGCAATCTTCTTTTGAGCTACAGCAAGCTCGGCAGACATCTCGGCCATACCTAAAAATGAAATAATCAAAATTTAAAAACAGCCATTGCAATACATAAATTAAGTCATGAGTAATCTATAATTAATATTATCACACTGTACATACCTGGAGGTGGAGGCGGGGTGCATGGTAACGGTGGCCTCCTCAAGCCGGGTACTACCCTACCCCGTCCGGCTATGTGGCCCCGCTGCTTGCCCTTAAGAACCATAGCAAGTATCTGCTCCTCCGTGTACGCCACCCCTTCAGGCGTATTCGCTCCCAAATCTCTCAGCCGAACCATCTCCTCCTATTTAGTTGAAAAAATTGAGAAAATTAATATATATGTCGGGTTGATTACAAGATTATGTTTCAATGAATCATAAAAGTGTGTGTTTGGGGAAATAAATAAATAAATAATAAATTAAAAAAAAACGATACTTACATACTGAACCCGAGCCTCATCCTGCAACCAAACACCATCCGAGTCGCAGTGTGTGTCGTAAAAGTTCTGGATGAGTGACGGGTACTGCTTGTCCTTGCTGTTCAGAAACTATATATACACATGCATATAAGATGAAACAAATTAAAAATGACAAATCAAATACTATATATTTTTTAATTAAACTTAAATACTTTTATAAAATTAAAAATTTTAATTAATATATAATTAAAATTAAATAATTTTATAAAAATAAGATACTTTTATAAAAATAAAATGTGTCTTACATAATTGTGGCGAATAGCGGCCAATAACTTGGAACCGTGGCGGCTGTACACCTTGTTCTTCTTTCGGTTCTCCTTGTTCACTGCAGCTTGCTTCAGGGTCTTCGCATTCATGTAGAACTTCAGGTGATCCTCCCACACAGATGGCTCAACGTTCGGAGGAGGGTTTTGGCGTATGACATCCTCCGCCGCTGGCCCACCCTTCAGGGTAAAATAAGTTTTCTTCATTTCGCCCTTGTTGTCGGAGTAGCGCTTAGCTATATACTGGTTCAGGCTGCTCCGAATAAATTCCCATTCTTTCTTGAGCTTGTGGGTCTCCAAGTCGAAGAATTCCTGCAATCAAATATAGTTAATATTAACATAAAGATATAAATAAATAAACAAATTTAAATAAATATACACAATTAAACAAATTTAAATAAATGTACACATTCAAATAATTAAATATAGAGATATAATTAAAAGGAAAATAAAATAACTGACCCCGAGTCGGTTCATGAAGGCAGCCCGAGTCACTTCATCAAGATCGTCCCATGAGGGATAGTGGCAGTGACCTAACTAGCTCGCCGACGTAGTTACTAAACCATGCGCGGTTGGGCCCGACATGATTATACATCTCCTGATCCTTCGTCTCGAACTCGATCGACTGCGGGCCATGTCTGTCTACGGCTTTCCTGAGCGCTACGTTCTTGTTGGCTTGACGGGTCTGTGGCATGCCGCCAGCCCGACCTCCACCCCTGCCTCCTCCACCTCTAGCCCTACCTCCTCGTCGAGGTTGTCCACCCGATCCTACAAATGAAGTGAGTGAAAACGTCAAAAAATAACAATTAAAAAATTTCAAATGATCAAGTTTAAGTTTCTTACCACCACCACGGCAACCGCTACCAATCTGACGGGGAGGGGAAGGTGGTGGGTCACCGGCACCGTCACCACCGTGACCGCGGGCGACTACTACTGCCATCTGTAAAAGTACAAGTTGAATAACGTATAGAAATACATGAACAAATTAACATAAGCATGCACACATTCAAATACATATACACATTCGAAATAAATATACACATTTAAACAATCCATAACAATTTCATTCAAATAAGTGTCGTTTTACAAAAATTTAAGATCAATCTGCTAAATCAACATCACTATCATAAACAACATCAGTCGCAACTTCAACTTCATCATCAGAATTGTTTGGATCAGAATCTGCTAAATCATAAGGATCGTCGTCTGCATCATCAATAAAATCATCGTCATCATCAACAGGAATGATTGGTGGTGGTGCCTCAACTAACGTTGATTGACCATCGATATTTAAGGGGGACAATTCCAAAACATTCAAATTAGCAGACAGTTGGAGATTAGATGAGTTGTTGCCATGTATCACATCATCATCGTCTTCTACCACGATGACATCCCATGTTGTGTTGTGATTCACTTCTTGGACGACCTTCCAATGGAGTGGTCGTCTGGCAGGATCTTCAAGGTAGAAGACTTGTTTTGCTTGTGTTGCGAAAATGTAAGGTTGATCTTCAAATGCTGTGCTACATGCCCAAATTTGTGTCATGTTGTTTCTAGTGTTATAACGTTCGACTCTACCTCTTTTGGCTAAGTCGAACCACTTAACTCGAAACAATTCCTTCTAGCTGACCATAATACATTTCTCCTTCCTTCTCGCCATGTGAACAAATTCCGCTGTTCTGAGTTGTACGTTTTACATCGCGGCTGTGTACCACAAACTTCACACCATTGACTACGCAAGAGTTGACTAAGGTTGCGGTCGATGATGGACCACAAGCCAAAGCGAATAAGTCGGGAGTACATCTTGGGTCATTGGCTGTGTAAAGATTACCAATCTATGAACAAAGATAAGAATAGATAGAGATGAGTAATATAGTCGTTATTTATACAATGAAATACATATAATAAGTTTACCTTCGACTCAAACCATCTAGGAAATTCTTGCTGCATGTCACTTTCAGGACGTTCACTGAAAATGTTCATGATATTAGAATTAATCGAAAAGATAACTTGGGAAACAGAAATTTCAAAATAAAAACGCGTACCTCTGGAACTCGTTCATGTACGCGTCGATCTCAGGACTGTTGTGAAGTACATACCATATCACTTTCTTCATTTCTGGGAGACCTAACCGGATATTGTCTCTTTACCAGACTTTTTACATAGTGATCGGAACACCTGGAAATCACTTGTTGGGCGAGGACAGCCCTGAGATGCAGTGGGATGATTAAATTTTGTCCCAATTTCACCCCGAAAATACCAAGAACAAAAAGTTAATGCTTCGTCTGCAACATAACCCTCCGCTAAAACTTCCGGCTTAGCTTTATTTCGTACATAGTTTTTTAGCTTCTTCATGTATCTTTCAAATGGATACATCCACCGGAATGAAACAGGCCCACCTTGAAGAGCCTCTTCAGGTAAATGCATAACCAAGTGAATCATAATGTCGAAAAAAGCAGGAGGATATATTTGTTCGAGTCTGCACAAAATATTGATCATCTAGTCTTTAGCTTTCACCATGTCATTCACCATCAAAGTTCGGGCGCAAATTTGCTTAAAGAATGAACAAAGCTCGATTAATGGTTCATAAGTCTGTGTGTCCAAGTATTGCTGAAGTCCATAAGGAAGTAACCGTTGCATCATTATATGACAGTCATGCGACTTCATGCCCGTTATATTGTTATCATCTTTGGTCACTTTCGACTTGAACTTGGATCCGAACCCATCTGGTAGTTTAATTGTTTTGATGTATTTACAGAACAGTTTTCTTTTATCGGGTGTGAGGGAGTACTTAGGATGAGGCTTCGAGCACTTCCCGTTTTGTTTGTTTCAAAGCCACAACTCCCATCGAATGCCCAAAGCTTGCAAGTCTTGTCTTGCCTTGGCGGTGTCTTTGGATTTTTCATTCATTAACAAAGTGTTCAAGATACTCTCCAACACATTTTTTTCGATATGCATGACATCTAAATTGTGTTGTAGAGAAAGAGAAGACCAATATGGAAGCTCGTAGAAAATAGACCGTTTAGTCCAGTTCAGTTCGGTTGCAGTATTATGTTTTATCTTCCCACCCCCATAATCTGGATGTTCCCCCGGCAAACGTGTGGGCAATATTGCAAGTTGAGTCAAGATATCAGCCGACTTATCTTTTTTAGGAGGATCTCTAAAATCAGTTGCACCATTGAATGTAGTATAGTCCCTCCTTCATTTATGGTTTTTTTTAAGAATCTTCTATGGCCAACATAACCTGTTTTGCTTATCACAGGCGTAGCCGGAGTGTCTACTTTGCATGTAGGGCATGCGTAGTAACCTTGCCCACTCCAACCAGACAAACTACTACGAGCAGGAAAATCATTGATGGTCCATAAAAGCATCGCTCTCATGTTGAATTCTTTGCCTGTGACAGCGTCCATAGTCGGGACACCTGGTTTTTTCCATAATTCTTGAAGGTCATCAATCTAAGGCTTTAAGTAAACATCAATGTCCTTCGCTGGTGATTTAGGGCTAGGAATCAACAACGTCAGCATCAAAGAAGTCTCTTTCATGCATAACCACGGAGGCAAGTTGTATGTTGTTAAGATAACAGGCCACATGTTGTATGATTGACTAAGGTTGCCGAACGGATTGAAACCATCAGCCGCCAACCCTAATCGGACGTTTCTTGGTTCTTTAGAAAATTCCGAATATTTACTGCTGTCAAACTTCTGCCATGCTTCACCATCAATAAGGTGTTGCATCATATCGGGTTCCGTAGACTTTCCAGTAGCATGCCAAGTCATATGTTTTGCGGTGTGAATAGACTTGTACAAACGTTGTAGTCTAGGAATGATAGGAAAGTAACGCAACACCTTGTTAGGAACTTTCTTCCCCGTTGTGTTCTTGTCTTTCCATCTACACGTGTTACAGACCGGACAATACTCCAAATCTTCGGCCTCATCCCCCCGATATAAAAAGCAATCATTTTCACAAGCATGTATCGACTCATACCCTAACCCGACCTTTTTAAATGTCTTTTTTATAGCAGAGTATGATGGTGGGAGATTGTAACCTAACCTGGGAGGAAATACCTCCTGGAGAAATTTTAGCGTATTGTTAAATGAAGTATCACTCCATTTACCGCTGACCTTGAGATGCGTAAACTTTGCCATAAAATCCAAGGTGGTCATAAAGTCACAACCCGGGTAAAGAGGCTGGTTGGAACTGGCAAGTAACTCTTCATACTCGTTACGTGCAGGAGGTGTCGTTGCTTGAGTCGGCTCGTTACTTGTCTCGCCAATATTTGGAGGAGTTGGCTCATTTTGTTCATTATTTGGAGGAATATCAAGAATATCATTAAGGCACGCACCCATGTCACTCATCTCACATGTAACCGTTGTGTTATGTTCTAATGGCAGAGGATCCGGTTCACCGTGATCGCGCCATTGTGTATAAGTTGGGTCCCACCCATGTTGGCCTATGTGTGCATCAAATTTGTTGAGAGATACCCATGGAACATTACAACAAATACGACATGGACTTTTTATGTTTCCGTTACTATTCAATAACGGCTTGCAATGTTCGATGAATGCGGCAAGACCATCATGAAATTCTTTTGAACAACGATCTAAAGTGGTCCAACGCTTATCAAGTATCATAACTGCATTTTGTTTTGTTCAACACTTAATTATTAGACATTCAAAAGATTCGACACATAAACACATGTAACCGTGGAATTATTACGAGTTGTTTTGTTCACCTAGTGCAACTATGGAAGGCAATCCTAACCCACTCTTTGAATGATTCGTCTCATATATGAATGCGTATAACTGATTTACTATTTGAGAAAATTCCGGCAGCATTTCCCCTCAACTCCCCAAATATGTGCATTAAAGACATATTCGCAGGAGTAAAGGAGAAATACTGTCGAAATCATCTCAAATAGTAAATCAATTATACGCATCCATATCCTAAATGAGACAAAACATTCAAAAAGCAGTCCCAAACAGGGGACTTTCCGAAATTAATTTCTAATAAATTAATTCCGGACGGGTTTTCTATAGGATGATTAACTTCGGACGGGGAATTTCTGAAATTAATCACTAAAATCCTAAAACAATCACAAAAGTCTAACAATAATACACAAAGCATATATTTTAAGTTAAACAATTAATAGCATATATTTTAAGTTAAACAATCAATAGAATATAAACAATTGTTTGGTTTTTGGCTTATGTTTCATAAGCTTATTTTTTGTGACTTATTTTTGAAACTATTATGAAACTATTTTGTTTATATAAGTTTATGTAAAAACTATTTTGTTTATTTTGAAACTTATTTTTTGTTACTTATTTTTGAAACTATTATGAAACATAAGCCGAAAACCAAACAATTAATAGAAAGATATCAAATATATCTAAGGGGTTGTGTGTTTAGGCTTATATAACGGGCTTATGGCTTATTTGGTTTTCGGCTTATGTTTCATAAGTTTATTTTTGTGACTTATTTTGAAACTATGTAAGGTAAAAAGTTTCAAAATAAGCCATAAAAATTTAGCTTATGAAACTTAAGCCGAAAACCAAACAAGCCATAAGCTCGTTATATAAGCCGAAACAAACACCCTCTAACTTGAATTATTCTACATCTAACGCAATCCCTTTTATACTAATTAATTAAACAATCCCTTTTATACTAAACCTAATGTATCAAAACCTAATATACTAATTAAACAATCCCTTTTATACTAAACGCAACCTAAAAATCAGCTTCAACAATCCCATTCGCAAGCTAATACACTAAACGCTCACATTTCACAATCTGCAACATAATGTACTTAACTAACGCCTTCTATCTCACTTGAATTATATCTATCCTACGTACTTAATTAACTAACGCTTTCTAATTATAGTTAATAAATAAGTTTAACAACATACTGTTGTGGTCCCGGGCTGTGGTCTCGGGCTGCGGTCTCGGGCTGCGGTCTAGGGCTGCTGTCTCGGGCTGCGGTCTCGGTTCTCACCCTCGGCTTCACAACATATAGTTAATAAAAAGTTAATAAACTGTTGACGGCGACATGTCGTCGGGATACCAAAAGTTAATAAAAAAAATTAAAACGAGGTACATTACCCTCGGCTGCGGTCTCGGCTCTCACCCTTGGCTCTCACTCTAGCTCGGCTTCACAGATCGACTGTATCAAAAACAAAAAAAAAATCAAAAAATTAACAATTATAAACTAACAATTAACATTTAATAATTAACCAAATCAGAAAATTAACAAATGATAATCAAAAATGAAAAATTACCGGCGTTAAACAAGAAATAGTGGGGAAGAAGAAAAGAAAGAATTAAACATGAGATGGGTTGAGGAAAAGAATTAAACGGGAGAAAAGGAGGAAGAAAAGTGCACAGTGGTGCTCGTGTGATGGTGGTGGTGGTGTTGGTGGATCTGTGGTGGTGTTGGTGGAGAATGTAGTGTGGTGTGGTGGTGGAGAACAAGTGGTAGTGGTGGTGGAGTACTGTGGAGGAGTACAAGTGGTGGTGGTCGTGGATTTGATATCGCCGGCGAGATTGAGAGAGATAGATCGATTATTTTTTTTTCTAAGTGTCAATAATTGAGACCAGATCTAGTTTTGTCTTTGTGTTTACATTCCCGTCGACATGTCGAGGGGAGTATAAAGTTAATTTGTCGTTTGTCGTTTGGCGGGACGTATAAAATTTTCGTGAAATTTTTGGCGCTTATATTCCCGTCGACATGTCGACGGGATAATAAGTAGTTATTATAAATACTTTTATAAAATAACTAGTTAAGTTTAATATTAATTACTTTAATATAATATTTATTATAAATACTTCTGTAAAATAAAAAGAAAATAGTAAAAAAATAGTTTTATAAAATTAATAAATTACTTTTATATAATTAAAAAAATTTATTGATTATAAATATATACTTTTATAAAATAACAAGTTAAGTTTAATATTAATTACTTTAATATAATATTTATTATAAATGCTTTTATAAAATAAAAAAAAATATTAAAAAAATAGTTTTATAAAAATAAATTACTTTTATATAATTAAAAAAATTTATTTATTATAAATATATACTTTTATAAAATAACTAATTAAGTTTAATATTAATTACTTTAATATCATATTTATTATAAATACTTTTATAATATAAAAAGAAAATATTAAAACAATAGTTTTATAAAATTAAATCCCAACCAACGAGTCGAGATGCTATGGTTATACATGAGATGTTAAATGAAGGAGTCAAGATGCTATGGTTATACACGAGATGTTAAACTAACGAGTCGAGATGCTATGGTTATACACGAGATGTTAAACGAACGAGTCAAGATGCTATGGTTATACACGAGATATTAAACGAACGAGTCAAGATGCTATGGCTATACACGAGATGTTAAACGAATGAGTCAAGATGATATGGTTATACACGAGATGTTAAACGAACGAGTCGAGATGATATAGTTATACACGAGATGTTAAACGAACGAGTCGAGATGCTATGGTTATACACGAGATGTTAAACGAACGAGTCAAGATGATATGGTTATACACGAGATGTTAAACTAACGAGTCGAGATGATATGGTTATACACGAGAATTTCCCACCAAAATTTTCCCACCTAACAACTTATCCTCACAATATAAACACACACACACTCATCTAACTAATAAAAACTCACGCACACACTCATCTCACTATATATCTCTCTCTCTCTCTCTCTATCTCTCTCTAGCAGTTTCCGTTTTCCGGCAACACCAGCATTTTCCGGCCACCGTAATCTTTTTCCGGCCACCACCTTTTATCACCTCAACTTGTAGATCGGGCCACCCCGGTCACGATTCTACCACACACGCGCCAACACGCCCTATCCACCAATCACAACCACTCAACCTCACAACCACAAACACACACTGTTATCATGGTGATCAAGATGGCGGAATTTGAAGCTTTTCCTTGTCCTTGTAGACGAGGAGACGTGATTCTGCGAGAATCGCGTAAATTTTACTCCTGTGGTAAACTATACTATGCGTGTCCATTATCGAAGGTGAACAATTACATACTTTTTCGTGTATTATATAAATAATTTGGTTAGTTGTTAAAAATAATAGTTTTTACTCTTTAACAGGCTGGGACAACAGACTATGGATGTGATTTTTTTTATGGAAGGAGGAACGACTCGCCAAAATGACCGGTTCTCTTGCAGCTTCAACATCAAGCGGTTCTGGATCTGCTCCAACAAGGTGCTCAAACTGTCATGAAAAAGATCTTAGGGTAAACATGCTTGAGGCACAAAATCAGTTGCTACTCTCAAGAATAAGGATGCTGGAGGCAAAACTTGAAATGGCAACGTATCCCGACAACCACAACCACGCATGTCAGTCGGATGCAATACTCCGTGACCTATTAGGTGACATGGATAATTTTCATATGTAGTATTGTTGTTGTTGTTGCTGTTATCGTTGTTAATAAAATGTTGTTGTTGTTGTGATAACTGATGTTGAACGTCCTTTATATTTTAAATTCGTACGCAGAAATAATAGAACTGAAGGAACAATATCACAATTATCAAACACGAAGGAAAACTGTTTATTTAAAACAAGCAAGAGTTCTCAACCACATGCATTTTCATACAGACTCAAACTAAACAACTCGACAAGCAAACGAAACAGATCAAACGAACCAACTCGACAACCAAACGAAACACATCTAACTAAACAACCCAATAACCAAACGAAACAACTCAAACTAAACAACTCGAAAACCAAACAAAACAGATCAAACGAAACAACCCGTTTATTTTTTTGCGGCTACTTCCCGCTTTGCTTGAACTCACACCATCTTTTCCCTTCCTTGCTCTCATTTCCTTGAGATGTGCAAACTTAGCTTCCAGATATGTTACCCTGTTTTCCATATTATCAATTTTGTTGTCGAGGTCAAACCTGCTTTCAGCTTCATCGTCACCTCCAACAGCAGCAGCTTGAGCTTCAGCAGCACGTTGAGCTTGAGCTTCAGCAGCACGTTGAGCTTCCGGCTTTAAACCATCCATTGTTATATGTGTGTTTTGTGAGAATTGACAAACTGGTTTTGTGAGAATCAAGAATGTATGTGTAAAATGAGACGGAAATG
>LBNU01028710.1:68727-119719 GCA_014162995.1 Artemisia annua | reverse complement strand
TTGTGTGTATAGTTACCAATGAGCACTTCAACCTCAAATGAAGGTTAATACATTTGGGAGCAAAAAAACCCTGACCCGAGGAAACCCGGAAACCGAGTAAATTGGCCGGGGCGGGGCATGCAAATTGGTTAGGGTGGTTTTGGGATTAAAACGGGATTAATCGTTTTGGGCGGGGACGGGGAATCTCGCCCCGCCCACCGTAAATAACATATAACAAACATATCTATACGTAAATTAGTATTTGTTAGTATTACTAATACAAAATATTACTTAATATGTTAGTTTTTTTTAGATTTATAAGAATGCTAATTGTGATTATAAAACCTTATTGCATATTTTAAGTTTTAATTTTTTGTGGTTATAATTTCATCATTATACGTATAATATTATCATTAAATTAATAAGCTGTTTCTAATGATTATAATATTTCGTTATTGCTAATGTTATAAAATAATATAAAGTGAAGATGTGGCTGATTTGAGGAATTACACCCAAAGGATGATCGCCCATAGATCCCGATGTAATACGCGGTTTGGAGCCAATCACGCCCCGAACGGCCCCTCCCGATTAATCCCGTGGGGGATCGGGCGGTTTGGGGAAAACTTTGGTATCGGTTGGGGATGGGAATGGCCCCCGCCCCAAACCCGCGCCCGTTGCCAGCCCTAACATACATAATATAGCACTAGGAATATTAGATTTAGGCTTTTACATGTTTAGCCCTTGAACTTCCTAGTTTCTTCTAATTTGAACATATAACTTTTGAAACGCTTTCTAACGCAACCTATTACATGATTTAAGACTTTAATGACCGACACTTTATATATAAAAAATACAAAGCTAACACGTATCAATCTCAAGACTTCACCAAATAATCTAAGATATTGAAGAACATGCGCCGTATGAAAATTAAAAGTGCGCCGTATCCTATGACGGTGTACGAATATCCCAGAATATAATAATCTTGGACCCCACGCGAAGTTACCTAGATACGGCGTATCAACTTAATGGATACGCCGTATCGATCTTGTTTACAGAATGTATAAATACCCCATTCGACAGCCAAATTAAAAGGGAGTGAACACACCATAGAAGAGGACGAATTGGCAGCACAAGACACAACCTAAAGGATGAATTCAAAGCAGTAAAAAGGTCCTGCTAGTACTTTAATTCATNATCAACTTAATGGATACGCCGTATCGATCTTGTTTACAGAATGTATAAATACCCCATTCGACAGCCAAATTAAAAGGGAGTGAACACACCATAGAAGAGGACGAATTGGCAGCACAAGACACAACCTAAAGGATGAATTCAAAGCAGTAAAAAGGTCCTGCTAGTACTTTAATTCATAGGAAGATTCGTTAACTTGTATTAACAATCTGTTTATCATTGAGTTAGGGTCTTGTTCACTATTTGATCGGACTAATTAACTATTTTCAGCTTTTATACAGAGTATTTGATGTTTTATTGGTTTCTTATGCATGTGTTTTGATTACATATTGAGTTTATCGTGCCTCGTCGACGTAGGCTCGCACAATTACTTCATTAACATCGTTTGCATAGTTAATGTAAGCATGCAAAAGGGACAAATAATACATAAATCTAGTAATCATTAAGTGAATGCACGCATATACTAAGACTCCACTAAGAGAGAATAGATTTTAGTACTCATCTTATACAGCTAAGCAATTAAACGTGTGACAAGTCTTCCTTACTATCGATAAGACCTCTTATCTGTATCTGTTTTCTATCTATGTGTGTGTGTCAATTGCCTCTTTGCTTTATTTACTTTGTTCACTTGATCTACATATTGTGCCAGTCTCGCAGGCTGAAAAACTCCCTCGCGTTAGATTAGGTTTAACTAGAAATAACTTTAGGATTAAAATACTGGTAGATACTTAAGTGTTAACGTTCCACTCTTAGTGATCGACACTCTACTTACCAACTAGGCTACATTGATCGGGTACACTGCCCGTTAGTGTTTGTTATAGGTTAAGTCGGCTAAATATAAATGTAAAACTTGATAACATAATCTATACCTACAACGAGAAACACAACAATTAGATACTCTCATGTTAAAAATGAACATGGTAGGTGATACTAAGGCTGTTGTGAGAGTATCTGTAATAAGAAGTTTATTTTATTTTAAATCAAATTTTCACTCACAACAGTTGTGTTCATTTTTAACATAAAAAATCCTAATCTTTTTTTTTTTTTTTCTTATTTAGAACAATAGTTTTTTGTTTTTATCAATGGAATATCTTTAGATCTTTGGCGCAATTACATCTATACTACCTATAAAACAAAAATGGTCAAAGTGAAAAGTGAAAAATCAAGAAAGTGAAATTTGGAAAAAAAATAAAAATGAAATGTTGAAACAATTAATTATGAGCGAGTTAAAAGTTGAAATTAAAAAAAGGAAATGTTGAAAATATATGTTTCAAAATGAAATTATTAATACACATCGAAAACCGGGTTGATCGGGACACTTCAAACCCGACGGGTTGACCCGGTTTAAATTGACCCGTTTTTTTACCAGAACGGTTCAACCGGTTGAATCACACCCGGGTGGAACCAGGTTTCAAAACATTATGTTTAATCCGCAAATCCTAAAACTTTTATTATTTTTCATTTATAACCCATTAACTTTTTTTTATCACTAAGACTATCTGCCGCTATAAAATCTCGTTGTTGTGCATTGATACTCGTCTAGTAATGGTAAATTAGCTAACACCAAATGAGTAATGGTAAATTAGCTAACACCAAATGCATTGTAGAATAAAAATATGAGGTGATATTTATATCGAGTTTTATGCATATATCACCATTTGTGCAATAAAGTGTTGTGTAGTGTGGTCTATAGCTTGTTCAAAATGACGTATGTATCAAATAAAATAGTGTATGTATCTCTTCCCAATAAAAATAGACAATGAATGCTATGTCCATAAACGATCCATAAAAAAATGCATGTAATGATGTCGCACAATAATTTGTCTAATCAAAACAATTTTAAAAAAGCAATAATCTATTTGATTGGACAAATGATCTTGTCATACCATTGTGCAAAACTTTTTTTATAAATCTTTTGTAAATATAGCATTTCTAAAGAGGAAGGGGTTTCAGATAGCGTCATTTTGTATTTGATGTGTTTGATTTAATTTTTAATCATATTTTGGAAGACTAATTTGCACTAGAGATGCTTTTTTTATTTTCAAATACATAGCCTTAGCTTAACACGTAATTGACTGTAATTGCATTTTTTTTCTTGTTCACTTTTGCTATGGTTTGTCTTTCCAACACCTATCGCGACTAAACTAAAAAAAAAGAAAAAAAAAAAAAAAAAAAACATGATTGCGTAAAAATGTAGAAATGAACAAGAAAACTATATTAAATAAATAAAAAGATCCTAATAATCGGGGTTCTAAGATTATATATATAGTGAGGCCAGCATTGCAGCAAGACAAGGCTGGTGTGTATATACTCGCTGCCCCATGTGAAAACAACTTGCTTTTTTAATTCGCTTCGGTCATCATTTCATAAATATCTTTATATTCTTCTTCTTCTTCGTCATATTCATATTGTTCTATTAATAACTTTGCACAAACTTATTCCTCTTTACACTTACAAAAAACACAGACACACACACACACACATAAAAACGCAACTGCAGGACCTGTTGATTCCTACACGAAACAANAAAAAAAAAAAAAAAAAAAAAAAAAAAACATGATTGCGTAAAAATGTAGAAATGAACAAGAAAACTATATTAAATAAATAAAAAGATCCTAATAATCGGGGTTCTAAGATTATATATATAGTGAGGCCAGCATTGCAGCAAGACAAGGCTGGTGTGTATATACTCGCTGCCCCATGTGAAAACAACTTGCTTTTTTAATTCGCTTCGGTCATCATTTCATAAATATCTTTATATTCTTCTTCTTCTTCGTCATATTCATATTGTTCTATTAATAACTTTGCACAAACTTATTCCTCTTTACACTTACAAAAAACACAGACACACACACACACACATAAAAACGCAACTGCAGGACCTGTTGATTCCTACACGAAACAAAGGTGAAATATTTTACATCGTAATTTGGTTGTTTTGTTAGTCATTGTGTGTAGTTTGTAATGTTCAGTTACTTTAAGCTTACATGTGGGCTTATATTATTAGCTTATTTGACCATTTCAGCTTGTATTTCATAAGTTCCAAATTTCCGGCTTATTTTAAAACGTATAAGGCTTTTTTTTAGAACGGCAAATTTTACAACCTACATCACCCATCTCACATGTCTCCAACGAGACTTGAACCCACTCTAGGTTGATGGGCTGCTGAGCCAAGAGGCCTTTTGGTACGTATAAGTTTATTGTGATGTAAAAAGGTTTTATATAAGTCTTAAAAATAAGCCGGAAAATCAGTTTCCTTTTCACAACTAGTCCCAGCTTCCTTAGAAAACCTAAGATTCTTTCATATGGTCTGAAAGAAGTTTCTTTGGCTGATTTAAGCAAATTAACATGTTTGTGTTGTTTCTTACGTATTTTTGCAGAGTTTGTGTCATCGAATAGGGTTTGTAGAAGCCCCCTAGGTTTGGACGAAAATGGAATACCATGGTTATTATTCGATATGGGACGGGGTATACTACCACCCTCATCTATTCGGCGGGATTATGCTAACGGCCGCGTTGCTTGGTTTTTCGACGAGTTATTTTACTGGTATTGCTGGCTTTCCTGATTTGGCGTACATGCTGCCTTATTTAGGGAATCTTCAGAAGCAAAAAGGGGTTAAGAAGAGGGTTCGTGTTTACATGGATGGGTGTTTTGATCTTATGCATTATGGCCATGCAAATGCGTTGAGACAAGCTAAGGCTTTGGGTGATGAGTTGGTGGTTGGAATCGTAAGTGATGAGGAGATTATTAAGAATAAGGGTCCTCCCGTTTTATCTATGGATGAGAGGTATGTCATCTTATAAAGCGTAACTATATTATGTTTTACTTGCATCATACACATATAGAACAGAGACTGCGTATTTGTAGGATTAGTTTTCCGTATGTTGCATAGATGGACAGTCTATTGGGTTACTTACGCTAGAGGATAACCAAGGGTAATAGGGTATACATGCTTAATGGGTGTTTGGATGCATAATTTGAAAGTAATTATGTGACATTTAACCCTCGATAAAGAGTTTTGTTGTAACTTGTACGAAACTGATTATTCACATAATTAGATATCAATTTCAAAACAGAAATCCAAACACCCCCTGAGATTATTTGATCCTGTTCATATTTTGACATTTTGGACTTCCATGAGGTAAGTTTGAGCGAGGATTTTGTTTCACTCAATCGGATGTGACCTCTTTCTTGACTTAATAACCACACAACCTTTCTTATGGAGATAATCCATGTACTAATACGGTGTTGAATTTTCTTTAAAGGCTGTCACTCGTTAGCGGATTAAAGTGGGTGGATGAAGTCATTGCTAACGCACCCTATGCTATTACTGAAGACTTTATGAACACTCTCTTCAATGAGCATAAGATTGATTATATTATACACGGGGATGATCCTTGCCTACTTCCCGATGGAAGTGATGCATATGCTTTGGCAAAGAAAGTTGGTCGTTACAAGCAGATCAAACGCACGGAAGGAGTCTCAAGTACAGACATTGTAGGTACTGCAACCACCATATAAACCAGCATTTCTGATAGCAAAAAAGTTCACCTGGTAGGAAAAAAGAAAGGATCGTGATCTTTAATTTGTAACCTTTTCACTTCGATGCAGGAAGGATACTCGCGTCAATGGAGGATAACGAAGTTAGTGAAGTTAACGGAGAAAGCAATGGAATTAAAAGAAATACGGAAAGCCAGGCGATCTCTAAACACGCTTCTAAATTTCTGCCTACATCAAGAAGAATCGTGCAATTTGCAAATGGAAAGGTGTGTTACCAGATCCTTTCTATGAAGTGTATAACTTAGAGGGGAATTTTATAAAATAGATTCCCGCGGCCACAATTTGGTTTGCATGTATATTCAAGCTGTTTTCTATATTATGTGGGTTCAGGGGGCTGGACCAAATGCTCGTGTCGTGTACATTGATGGAGGGTTTGATCTTTTTCATGCTGGACACGTTGAAGTATGTAGCTTCTTGTTTCTCTAACCTTTGTGAATGATTAAGGTTTGAGGCTTTGACCATATTTACTGATGAGACACGGTTTTGTATTCCTAGATTCTGAAGAATGCGCGACAGCTTGGTGATTTTCTACTTGTGGGCATCTATACTGATCAGACTGTTAGGTATTTTTCTCTGACATCTAAATGGCATCTGTCACTTTCTAGAGTTGGCAATTTAGACCGTTTACATATGAGTTATGAAGTTGGTTGAATTGGGTCGAATGCTTAAATAACAAACTTGAATTAAAGGAAGCAGATCAGATAGGTTAAGTACAAAATGTATTTTTTATGCAGAAATGAAAAAAGTGCCGTTTGTTTATGCTAAAAATCCAATAGTTTTGGACAATTTTCTTAGGTCAACGTAAACGTTTCATCCTATGCAAAACGAATACCTGTTTTGACCCGTTATTTACATATCTATAATGTCATCAAGTAGTAACAGCTTTGATCCATTTCATACAGCCAACAACGAGGGACTCATTTCCCACTAATGCATCTGCACGAACGTAGTCTCAGTGTTTTGGCTTGCCGGTATGTCGATGAAGTCATCATTGGTGCTCCTTGTGAAATCTCCAAAGACATGGTATCGCATTTCACCTTTGTAATGATCATTTTTGGTTCTACTTAGGTTTATCTATAAATTTAAATGGTCTCTAACTGGGATTCTGATCACGTTGCCAGATTACAACTTTTAACATCTCCGTGGTTGTGCACGGCACTGTTTCAGAGAGCAACTCATCTATTGAGGTAAGATGAACCCTTTTGTTCTGGATTTACCTTTCTTAGTCATTGCCTAAGACTAATGTACCCTTGTATTCGTCCACAGGGCATGGTAGACCCGTACAAGATTCCCAAAAGCATGGACATTTTCAGAACACTAGAAAGCCCAAAAGACATCACCACCACTTCTGTGGCTCAAAGAATAAAAGCGAATCATGAGATATATCAGGTATGCTCATATTAGGTTGCTACTTTGCAACTTGCACTGGATAAAAACTAGCATTGACAAAAATCTTATGACTGATTTACCTCACATTGCAGAAGCGAAATGCAAAAAAAGAAGCTAGTGAGAAGAAATTTTATGAAGAGAGGAAGTATATTTCCGGGGATTAATCTATTCTTTTGTAGAATTCGTTTGGCCGATTTGGTTTGATGAAGATAATATATGCAAACATCATTTCTATTATACTTTCTTGAGTGTTAGGACGAATATAGATCTAGTCAGAAGTATGGTAAAGTTTAGCTATTGTAACATCTCCGTACAAGATCTAGATACATAATGCGTGGAATGTATACGAACTGAATTTTGTGAAATTCTCGTATATATCTTAGTTTATACTTGCATCAGAACGCTATTGAGAAGTTACCGTGAGGTTGTTGAATCATGCAATGAAGCTGCCGTTGATTCAAACCTTTGTATACACTTGTTTCACCATATTCATCTTCGGGATCTACAGTGTTGTAAACTTGTAATTATCTGCAGCATCCATGTCATCTGCATCCATCATCTCATACAGGAACCTCCTGGCCTGGGATTGTAGGGTGTCGAGAATGTGTAAATACAACTATTTGTAATTGTTGTTGCAAAGGGCGATACACATTTTCCTGCAATTTGGTTATTCAATGTCATCTCAACACGCTTCTTACTTGGTTATGTGGTAACTGTTGATTAAAAACAAAACAAACATTCAACAAGTTGGAGCCTCGTAGGTATATTTCGACATAAGAATTCAAACTTATTGCTCATTTTAATGTCATAATATAGTATACGCCGTTTGGATAAGAGTTAAGAAGATTAAGAACAGACACAAAACTACTCATTTGGGTAGGAACTCCATATTGACCGCGATATTGGGTTGAAAACTAATGTCGGCACTCTTTTTAATCGACGAAACATAATGGACTTATTTCTACGGTTAAGGTTTTATCTATGTCCTTGAACTGTGAAGTATTGCAAAAACAAAAAACTAGTAAAGTAAAATGGTGTAAAGTCGAGAGTGAAAACAAGATTACTCCAAGAATATCCCAAAAACGTTGTTACAGACAGTTGGTCCCAAAAATGTTGGGCTTGTTGCTATCACTAATATGCTTTATATTCAGTTTGAGCCCAGTGGCCTACTTCTTTATTTTATCTTGAGTAAATTGCAAAGATCGTCCTTGTAGTATGTTCAAATTGCATGCCTAGTGTTTACCTTTTCGAAATTGCAGACGTCGTCTCCTGTGGGAAACCTTTAGTGCGGATTTCGTCTCTGTCTTAAAGTGAAATGACTAAAATGTATTTAACTTCAGTGAGACTATGTCTTTCAGGCATTTTAGTCATTTCAATTTGGGCCGGGACGATATCCACACCAATAGTTTCTCACAAAGACGACGGTACACTTTCGAAAAGGTAAAGATAGTGCTTGTAATATGGACATATCACAAGGATGTTAAAGTGACCTGTAAAGAGTCATCAAATCTCATACTCATACAAGACCAGAGTTCATACCTCTTACCTCTCTGAATGAACATTTTGGCATGATCATAGAAAAGTACGAAAACAGCCACGAAAATACCAGCTAGGCCACATACATCAGAAAAAAAAATCGACTTTCCGGAATAGCATGAATAAAGATCCTTCTTTGTTTACACTAGAAAAAGAATATATTTTAACACGAGGTATACATAATAAGCATATATATATATAAATTGATTCAATTCATCAAAGCTTGGTATTGTTTTCTTTTCTTCTTTTAAACTACAGTCTTTTTATACATTTAAACCACCTATCTCACACATGTCTCAAATAAGACTTGAACTCGTAACTTCTTATTTGATGAACCACTCACATATAATTAGATCAAAAAAAAAAAAAAAAAAAAAAAAAACACTTTAGATAAGATTCCGCATTGTTGTTGTCATTGTTAGATATCGATGATAAAGTACGACACGGCGGTCCAAACTATTTTAAGGTATCGCACCTAAGGCCGACCATCTCACACACCTTTGGTACACACCCCATTACTTTTAGGATGTATGGTACTTTTTCTTTTACAAACAACTATTTTTATGCACAAACTTTTCCATTGAAAACGAAAACTTGTTTTCGCGGTGTCAAGAAATCATTGTGAAATCTGTAAGAACAACATAAACCACAAAATACAATAATTTAGATAATTATAAAGGAAAATGATAATGTTGATAACCGTCAATGATTTGAAAACCATGAATGGTGCAACCAAAAAGGAGAAACACAAAAGAATCTTTAAAAGGAAATAATAATTCATTTCGTTCAACTATACTAATAATTTGCTTAAATCTTAGTTAAACTTGGTGCACGTCAAACTTTATCTAGCATGAATAGATTTTTTTACACGACGAATATAATTGCTAAACAAGTTACTAGCATTAGTTACAGTTGTAAGTTATAGTGCTAGGATTCGTTTATTTAACTACTCGATTTATATCGGTACAAGAAAAGACAGACCTTTATTATTTTGAATGCTTTCGGATTTTGGAAGAGGTTATTTTTTTTTTATTTTTTTTATTATTATTATTATTATTTTTAACCATGGTTTCCGACCTTTTGGCCGACTAATCCACGGAGACATAACCTCTCGAGGTGTGATAGGCATGAAGTTGATTAATTCAACTCCTTGGTGTGGTATATGGTTATAATAAGTATCATTCCATCATGGTTTTTAGTTGTCCTACAAAGATAACGGAGTAGTCCATTTCTTTCAATTTTAAGGGGCGTTGAAAATGGTATAAGTATCATAGCTTCTTGGGTGTACGTGATGGGCACGAAGCTTATGCAGCTTCCGTGATGTGGTTTGTGGTTATGTATATGTAGTAGGACTGACGAGAATGTTGGAAGTTTAAGTAGGAGTGTTTTTAATAACTCATTCTGTATGGACGAGAGATAGAACATTTAAACTCTTATAACTTATAAGTTTGAAATTGTGATCCACCGGTACAATCAATTGAATAAAATTAAATAAAAAAAACTTTTTCTGCGTTTATTTTTAATCCAAAAGTTAGTAGATCAATTATCTTTGAGTAAGGTTTCATTTACTTGAATAAACTTTGACTTTTTTGAAAATTTGAAAACCTCATTCGAACTTAGTATCTTACTAGTACTAATCAACCTAAACCTACAAAAGTGTTCAAATGTAGTAAATCGAGTCACAAATAAGTAAAATAAATATTCCGTCAGAAGAAAATATCCGGATCAGTAACTAACAAACACACAATTTTTATATCGCAATTTTATAATAATATTTTGTAATTTCAAAAGATAACTTAAAAGAAATTAAAAAATAATATTTCACTTTAAATACCCTTCACATGCTATCCAACAAACCCTTCACAACACCAATTATTTTTTCCACTTTCATATCTTAAAACAAAAACAATAACCTTAAACAACAACAATGAGCAAAATCAACCAAATTGTCCGACTAAAACAAGTCGTCCAACGTTGGCGTCACCGTAGCTCACTTGCGGTCTACGTCGGTCAAGAACGACACCGTTTCATTATTCCAACACGTTTCTTAAACCTTCCAGTATTCATTACCTTACTAAACAAAGCTGAGGAAGAATACGGGTACCAGATATCTGGCGGCCTTATTCTTCCTTGTGATGTTTCCTTTTTTAGAAACTTGTTGCATGTTCTTGAACGTAACGAACGTGAATTTGGAACGTTGGATTTGGATGATTTTGTGACCATGTTTAATGATTTGAACGTTGATGAATTTACGTGTAAGCATGAGTCACGTAGCTTTACGCCGTTGTTAAGGAAAGCTCGGGTTTGATAAAGTGATCAAAGATGAAGCTACGTGTTGTTGGTTATGGATTTATTTAGTTAGTTAAAAGTTTTGTGTTTAGGTATATAATTATGGTTAGTTTTGGATAATGTTTTCATCTTTTGAACCTGATTTTTAGTTGTAACAGGTTTGATGGTGATGATTTATGCAAGTTAGCCCGATTTTTAAGGGTTTTCTGATTATGGAAAGATGTTTAACCTTGTGGTAATTAATGATGATTGATGATTTTAAAATTATATAACTTGATGATTTTGGTAATTTGTTACAATTATTTTAGTTAATGATGAAAATTGTATGTTTCATTGATCGTTTTTTGGAATTTTGATTGAATTGTAGTTTTTCAACTTTGTTTGTGATTAATTATAGATCGAATATAAACATTTAAATATCAACTTATGATGTGTTTTGGTATTGATAATTAATTACTTAGTATTAATTAGGATTGAGGAGTATGAATTCTTTGTTTGATTGAGGAATATTATATGCGCATTATTAATCATTGTGATTAGCATTTGCGTAATATGATGATGATGATGTTAGCAATTATATTAATCGAACATGCATGCTTTTCAACAAAGAAGTAGGTAATCTTTCATAAAAAGATCCATAGGTCCTAAAAGAATAAGAACGTTACTTTTAATTAGTGGACCTTTGGGGGTCATATGCAACATAATTTTTTCGTATGACATATAATAGTTTCAATTCTAACATTATTTTTAAATCGTAACAATATGTAGTGATAGTAATAATTTTGGTTTACAATTCAAGTTTGACTCGCAAAGGATGATAATAGGAGAGAATCTTAGCAATAATAGTAGTGATAAGTATTGAAAATGTCTAAACAAATCTTATTTACGTATGATGTTACTATTTTTGTTGTATTTTGTTTGACATCATACACGGATGTTTACTACAAAGGAATCTTACAAGTTGGATACATAAAACAAAGTTGTTTATTTCAGCTTGCAAATTTTCTTTTCTTGATATGATAATGACGTAAATTTCTGAAGGGGCAATGCAAATACTATTATAAAAATCTTTACTGAATTAGAAGATGGATGGCCGAATGGGAAATGAAAATGACAAATAATAACACTCTCCTCTTATTTCTTCTCTAAACAAGGAATTTTTATTTATTTATTTATTTTTTATTTTTTTTTCTATTTTTTTTTTGTTGCACGGCAATATTTTCACACCTTATACCACATATCTCACAATATATATCACAAATGTCTCCAACGAAGATTGTACCCACAACTATTAAATTGATAAACAACTCACATACCACTAAACTAACGGCTTTGAGTTTAGATAAAGAAATAAGTAGAGTTGTTTAAATTATAAAGGAATCTTAGAGTAAATGTACCAAATACTTGGATCTATCTATACGTTATCATAATTTTAAATGGTATTTTTCGGTATCAAATTAAATGTTTACTTTTCTACTTTAGAATGTCTTGAAATAAATGTCTATTTTGTGTTTTAACAACTAAAAATGATTGTAGTTGGTAAGGATGATATTTAGTTGATGAATAATGAAGTTAGCGAGAATTTTTAAGATTTTGAACTATCTAAAAATTGACATTTATTTTGAGACGGAAATAATAGTTTACACTGAAATGTAAATGATCATTGTGACTAATTTACCTTGTCCATTCATGACAGCTTCTAGCCATTCAGATATAATTCGTAAGTTTGAATGGCGGCATTTCATTAAAATAAAACTAGCAAGAAGCTAGTAATTACATTGAAGATTTTAACCAGTCAGTCTAATTATAAAGCATCTGACATCTAAACTTAAGCCAAGAAAATGAGTAATTATCAAAGATGTCACTTTTCCTCATATGTAAGACATAATATTGTTAGCCGGAGATGTACGTGAAAATGAGTAATTATCAAAGATGTCACTTTTACTCTTGTTTTGTAATCGTTAGTTAGGGTTTCTTGCTGGAGATGTACGTATATCAGTTTTTCCATTGATTAGGAATCTTTTTAGGGTTTCGTTATTATTGTTGCTGGTATATGGTACTTTGTTGATTGGTTGGAGATCGTAGCATGTTCATGATTCATAGATCGATTTACTTTAACATGGTGCGTTCTGCTTAAAGCTTATAAAACCTTTTTAGGTTTTTATTAGTTCGATTGGAAGTAAACTCGGTTTGAGTTTTGGGATGCTGGAAGTATACCCTCGTTAGGGTATTGATGGAAGGGCTACTAGTTCTTGTGATGATGGTTGATTATTGGTATGTGGGTTTGGGAGAGTGTGATGTTCTACGTGGGTAGATGTTTTTGTGCTGCTGTTCACTTGGAAGTTAAGTTTGCGGGTTCTTATTCAAAAACTCATTTAATCGTTAGGTTGTGATTTGATCCTGTACGCGTACATGTCTATCATGTTATTGGATCTGGTTCGTTGCATGGTGGCCTTAATCATTCTGATATTGTTACTACTTGGCTGTTTGATGGGGTGATCATGGCATTGGAAGTTAGGGTTCATCAGGCCCTATGATCGTTGCTACTTGGTCCAGCACATGGGTTCATTGATTTTGATGCTTATTGTTGTTAGGATCGTTATGGCATGTAGAAATGGGGAAGTGGCAAGTACAAGTCTTTGAAGAAACAAGTATGGTTCTATTTTTGGTCATACGTGGTGCTTGGGACTTAGTGGATTGTCTTTGAGCTGTTGGGGGGTGTTGTTACCTCTTGGCCTCTTTGTGTATGTTCATCTCCAGGTTATCACACATATGCTCTAATTCAGATTCTTTTGAAGCATGGTTTGTGGGACTATGAAGATGATTATGGAAGTTTGGACTACTATGACGATTTGAAGATTCAAGAGTTTACTTGATTTGCACTTATTTTTTCTCTTATAGTCGTTGTAGTTTAATGTTCAATTATTAGTTATAAGTGTGGCTTGTCACCCTTATATTGTATGTTATAGGAATGATACTTGGAATCTTATGAGTAAATAGTACCAAATATACTTGGATCTTATCTATAACGTTATCATAATATTTTTAAATGGTATGGTTGTTGCCGTGGCTATCTAAATTAATGTTTGTCTTTTTAATTTCTACTTTAGAATGTCTTGAAATAATATTGTCTATTTTGTGTATTTGTATACAACTAAAAATGATTGTAGTTGGTAAGGATTGATTCATTTAAAGTTGATGAATAATGAAGTTAGCGAGATTTTTAAAGATTTTGAACTATCTAAAATTGACATATTATTTTATGACGGAAATAATGTTTAACTGAACATTGTAATGATCATTGTGACTAATTTTACCTTGTCATTCCATGAGCTTCTAGACCATTCGATAATTCGTGAAGTTTGAATGGCGCGATGTTCATTAAAAGAAACTAGCAAGAAGCTATGTAATTTAATTGAAGATTTTAACCAGTGTCTAATTATAAAGACATCATGACATCTAAACTTAAGCCAAGAAAATGAGTAATTTCAAAGATGTACTTTTCCTCAGTATGTACAGAATAATATTTTAGCGGAGATGTAGTGGAAATGATAAACTATATCAAAGATGTCACTTTTATTCTTGTTTTGTATAAGTTAGTTAGGGTTTCTTGCTGGAGATGTACGTATATCAGTTTTTCCATTGATTAGGAACCTTTTTAGGGTTTCGTTATTATTGTTGCTGGTATATGGTACTTTGTTGATTGGTTGGAGATCGTAGCATGTTCATGATTCATAGATCGATTTACTTTAAAATGGTGCGTTCTGCTTAAAGCTTATAAAACCTTTTTAGGTTTTTATTAGTTCGATTGGAAGTAAACTCGGTTTGAGTTTTGGGATGCTGGAAGTATACCCTCGTTAGGGTATTGNGTTTCATTTCTTATAGAGATCCTGTAGGTGTCCAAAGAGAACTGAGATGAGAGAGTCACCCCTATTCCTTTGTACTTTCAATGTTTTTTGGTGTAATTATTTTTTAATACCAGGGTGAAACATCCTTTACAAAATATAATATATAACTAATATATATAATTTTTGTAATCGTTAGTTAGGGTTTCTTGCTGGAGATGTACGTATATCAGTTTTTCCATTGATTAGGAATCTTTTTAGGGTTTCGTTATTATTGTTGCTGGTATATGGTACTTTGTTGATTGGTTGGAGATCGTAGCATGTTCATGATTCATAGATCGATTTACTTTAACATGGTGCGTTCTGCTTAAAGCTTATAAAACCTTTTTAGGTTTTTATTAGTTCGATTGGAAGTAAACTCGGTTTGAGTTTTGGGATGCTGGAAGTATACCCTCGTTAGGGTATTGATGGAAGGGCTACTAGTTCTTGTGATGATGGTTGATTATTGGTATGTGGGTTTGGGAGAGTGTGATGTTCTACGTGGGTAGATGTTTTTGTGCTGCTGTTCACTTGGAAGTTAAGTTTGCGGGTTCTTATTCAAAAACTCATTTAATCGTTAGGTTGTGATTTGATCCTGTACGCGTACATGTCTATCATGTTATTGGATCTGGTTCGTTGCATGGTGGCCTTAATCATTCTGATATTGTTACTACTTGGCTGTTTGATGGGGTGATCATGGCATTGGAAGTTAGGGTTCATCAGGCCCTATGATCGTTGCTACTTGGTCCAGCACATGGGTTCATTGATTTTGATGCTTATTGTTGTTAGGATCGTTATGGCATGTAGAAATGGGGAAGTGGCAAGTACAAGTCTTTGAAGAAACAATTATGGTTCTATTTTTGGTCATACGTGGTGTTTGGGACTTAGTGGATTGTCTTTGAGCTGTTGGGGGGCGTTGTTACCTCTTGGCCTCTTTGTGTATGTTCATCTCCAGGTTATCACACATATGCTCTAATTCAGATTCTTTTGAAGCATGGTTTGTGGGACTATGAAGATGATTATGGAAGTTTGGACTACTATGACGATTTGAAGATTCAAGAGTTTACTTGATTTGCACTTATTTTTTCTCTTATAGTCGTTGTAGTTTAATGTTCAATTATTAGTTATAAGTGTGGCTTGTCACCCTTATATTGTATGTTATAGGAATGATGTTTCATTTCTATAGGAGAGTCTGTAAGTGTCCTAAGAGACTGAGATGAGAGAGTCACCCTCATCCTTTGTACTTCAATGTTTTTGGTGTAATATATTTTACCAGGGTGAAACATCCCTTTTACCAAAATATATATATATATATATATATATATATATATATATATATATATATATATATATATATTGTTAGCTGTTAATTTTTAAAATAATGTCTTTGTGGAGCGTGTGAGTGTTATCAAAGGAATATCTATAATAAGATTAGTTAGAATTAGAATAAAGCTCATCAACGGAAAGTACGGATCTATTATTTATTTTTGTTTCTACATATGTGTCTTTAAAGATGGTGAGACGACGGGTCATTTTTCAATTATTAAATTTAATAATTTGTTTTAGAACAATCATGACACTTAAAATATTGAACAGCCGAAAGAACACTGTCTTTTAGCTTTTAACTTGTAAAAACATTGTTTTACTTATTAAAAAGTATAAACATAGTTGAGCATTTAGGAGGTGCTTGAAGGGGGTTAAAGGGAGGTGGGGAATGGGTAAGGTATGCATTAAGGGTCCACCTCTCTCATTCCTTGTGTTTGGTTAGTGAGGGGTAAAGGATTGATTACCCCGTACTAGGTAATCAATCATTATAGAGTAAATTGGGGTGGGGGGTGTAAGGTATTGATTACCCACCTCACTTATTCCTTTGCATTCTTTTCCCTTTCTCTTTCCCCACTTTAAACCAAGCGGACCATTAGTAACAAAAACCTAACTTTGACGTTTCGTAGCTTATAAAGCTATTAGTTTCTTGAAAAACACACTAATAAGAGAAAGTCAAATATGTATATCGGAGGTGACTTGCACACTCCTTAATTTGATTGGGACATTCACAGTACTACTGTAGAAAAAGCACACTGTGAACATTGTACAAATAAGTTATGCATAATTTAGAGTGTCCAAATAAAAAACTTGAGTGTGCAAATCAATTCCTTATGTATATAGTACATATATAAGGGAATGGATCCACTAAGAAGAGAAAATTAAATAAGAAGAATGAGAAATGTTTGTAGCCACACATTTCAAATGAATAAGGAGAATTTCATGGGAGATGCATCTTATTTTGTAGGTGCATCTGAAATGTGCGGCTGTTGTTACTTCTCATTCTTCTCATTCTACTTTTATTTCTTATTTGATCCTTACTCACATATATAAAGCATAAAATTTATGTTAAATTGTTGAAAACCTAAGGAAACTTAATATATCTAAGGGTGGTGGCAACCATGACTCAAACATAACTCCATACCTCACCATCCACCAATAATATCATTCCACCACATTTCATACCTCAACCATACCTCACCATCATTTTTAGCGGCAACCATGATTCAACCATACCTCAACTATTTTTTTTTTCATATACTACACAATTTAATAAAAAAACATAAATATTTCATTAATAATTAAAAGAAATTACATAACACTTGAAAAAAAAAAACATAATTAAAAGAAAATTAAATAATAATTAAAAAAAATAATAATAATAACTAGTCATCGAGGTGTGGTAAGTCTTGAGCGTCTACGTGCTCCGTAAGATCATATCGGAGACGGTAATGGATATCTTCGTCGAGTAACTCCGGTAATNTTTAAACCAAGCGGACCATTAGTAACAAAAACCTAACTTTGACGTTTCGTAGCTTATAAAGCTATTAGTTTCTTGAAAAACACACTAATAAGAGAAAGTCAAATATGTATATCGGAGGTGATTTGCACACTCCTTAATTTGATTGGGACATTCACAGTACTACTGTAGAAAAAGCACACTGTGAACATTGTACAAATAAGTTATGCATAATTTAGAGTGTCCAAATAAAAAACTTGAGTGTGCAAATCAATTCCTTATGTATATAGTACATATATAAAGCATAAAATTTATGTTAAATTGTTGAAAACCTAAGGAAACTTAATATATCTAAGGGTGGTGGCAACCATGACTCAAACATAACTCCATACCTCACCATCCACCAATAATATCATTGAACCACATTTTATACCTCAACCATACCTCACCATCATTTTTAGCGGCAACCATGATTCAACCATACCTCAACTATTTTTTTTTTCATATACTACACAATTTAATAAAAAAACATAAATATTTCATTAATAATTAAAAGAAATTACATAACACTTGAAAAAAAAACATAATTAAAAGAAAATTAAATAATAATTAAAAAAAATAATAATAATAACTAGTCATCGAGGTGTGGTAAGTCTTGAGCGTCTACGTGCTCCGTAAGATCATATCGGAGACGGTAATGGATATCTTCGTCGAGTAACTCCGGTAATACACTATCGTCATAAACTGGCGCGACCGGCTGATCCATTATATGAACCGGTGATATTGCCACCTGGTCGTCTTTTAAAATCATATTGTGAAATATGATACACGTATAAACGAGTTGTCGAATCTTTTCGACCGACATAGCCCGGAGAGGACGATTGAGAATAATCCATTTTGCCTTAAGACGACCAAAAGCTCGCTCGACATCTTTTCTTGCAGACTCTTGTAGCTTCTTGAATCTCTTTTCCTGACGTTCAGTGGGAAACTTATATGCTTTAACAAACGTTGAATATGCAGGATAGATTCCATCGGTAAGATAATATCCACGTTTGTAAGTCCGTCCATTTACATGAAATGAACTGTTTGGCGCCGTTCCATTTCGCTCCGTAAGATACAATGGAGACTGATTCAAAACATTGATATCGTTGTTTGCATCGGGAGGACCAAAAAACGAATGCCAAATCCACAAATCGTTTGAAGCAACGGCTTCAAGCATAATAGTAGGATATTGGTGATTACCTCGCTTATATTGGCCTTTCAAATGTCTAGGACAATTACGCCAAACAAAATGTGTACAATCAATGCTACCAAGCATTCCAAGAATGTAATGTTTTTCTTCATGTGCCTCGAATAAGCGTGCAACGTCATGGGATGTCGGCCTACGTAAGAACTCTCTACCATATAATTCAATAATAGCATGGCAAAAATGATCAAGGCATTCACCTAAAAAAAAAGTAATAACAATAATTTTAAAAAAATAATAACAACGACAAGTTTAAAATAGATAAATAAGTAAGTAAATATATAACTATAATTAAAAAAAATAACGAGAGTATAATTAAAAAAAATAACGAGAACTTTAGAAAAAAATATAACCTGACGTTCTTCGCGCCATGTTTAAATAGTCATCAAATCTATCCGGAAGTTCACCCGTAGCGAGTTGCCTTATGGCCGAGGTGCATTTTTGTAACGCCGTGAAACTTTTTTTTCCCCTCGCATCATAGCCCTCTTGAAACCATTCGAACCTCGCTTCAACATCACTAACGATTCTTAAAAACAAGTTTTTATTCATACGAAACCTATCACGAAAAACACCATCACCAAACTTAGGTCGTTCAATGAAATAGTCATTCATAAGGGTTTGTAAAGCTTTCTCACGAAAACCGGAAACAGACTCCCGAGTATCGGAAGAGCTTGCCGTGTCTTCAAGTGAATCGATCACGGCTAAAAAGGTTGATATGGTACTACCGGATACCCATAGTTCGGACGATTCCTCCGGGATAAATATCGAGTCGGATGAAGAAGAAGAGGAAGAATACATGGTAAAAATATGTGAATTGTTGTGTGTTATATTAGATTAGAAGTGATTTTTGTTTATGTTTTCTTCTAATATATATAGTAGATTTTTTTATAATTTGTTTCAAAGCTGCCTCCAACGGTCCACACTTGTCCCCAACGTTCAGAAATCAATGCCTCAACGGCTATTTTTCAAACAAACCGCTACGGTAAAGATTACCGAAAGGCATGAAACAGCTTGATGCCTTGCAAGTGGCGGCGGTGTTGCCGCTAGTCATGGCCTCAAACCGCATGTCAAACCGCATCATCGTCACCACCCTAAGCTACTAAACTACCTCTTGAAATTTATTAAAAAAAAAATGTTTTCTCAAGTTAACACACTCCAACAACTAATTCAATTTTTTATCTTTTTTTTTTTTTTGTACTTCAAAATTAATTTTTAAATTTAATTAAAAATTGTTTTTACAATAACTTGTAAACTGGTTTTTGAATGACTCGGTTGAGATGATGGGTCACCAGGTCAATGGTTCAACCGGTTTAATTGTCGGGTCGAACTAGTTTTATACACATTCAATATCTGCAATAAATCATGTTAGCAAGTACATATGGAACTTATAAAAAACAATACAAAACACATTTAAGCACTTGAAAATACAATGCTAAACACATAATAAATTTATCAAACATAAACACTAACAACAAACACATACAAACCAACGAAAATACAAGTTTCAAACATGCATCAAAACGAAATTAGAACTATGCGATTTATTGTTATCATCTGATACTACCATTATGAATTGAGAAATATAGTTTATTAATGGAACATTTTAAAGGTATGTTTACTGATTTTTTCAATAATGAAGGCATGAAGCACAAAAATGTAATATATTGCGCTATGAGTTTAAGCATTGATATAATGTACAACACAACCTATTAGTAGTTGTAGCCAATCATGTAATTTTTATTAGGTTAGTAGCATTATTGTTTGATGTCATATATTATTAACAAGCAAGTTGTCGCCAGCCGCGTTGCGGCTGAGAATTTTTTCTAACGTGTTTTAAATTGTAACTCGTTTGTTTGAGATGTGTCTCCGAGGTCGAGTGAAAAAAAAAACGCTATCTTTTTTTGTTTAAACGTTTTTGTGTATGTAAAACTTAAACATTTTTTTATAAAATCATACGTATGTCAAAAGCATATCAATATTGGGCTCGTTTTGTACGTTATGAAGAGACCTTTTTCCGGTATTTTTTTTGTTCAAGAAATCGTGAGATATCTGTTACATACTTGCTAAATAAAGTTTGTTGTATAAAAAAGACGTAAATAATAATAAGCCGAAGGTGTGAATTGTAAATATGTTTTTTTTACTCTTTTTTGGGCCCGTATTCTTTAACTTATTTATTCTCTCCATTCAGATTTGTTGATTCTTTTATTCCTTTTGTGCTAGAAACTATTTGTTTAATCCATGCATCAATTTTTTATTTGGGCACGGGAACCAATTTCTTCCCCTATAGTATTTATAGTTAATGATTTATATTGGTTGTTATAAAAAGAAAGTCTAATAGGTAAACCGCACGGTTTTAGTTAACCGCTTTGACCTGGGTCTACTGCAACCAGGTGGTTCAATTCAAGTTTTAAGTACTAAAATCTCAGGTAGTAACGGCCCGGTAACATCGCTGATTTATGGTTCAACCGATTGAACCGGCCGGGTCAAATCGAGTTTCAAAATATTTTCTTAAATTGTGACATGTGTATATAAGTGTATTTTTTTAAGCTTGTACTAAATACATATTACATGTGACTCTTAAACACGGCATATCGTTATGTTTATCTTTCTTGTAGTTTGAAATGAGATATGGGGAGATGAAAATTTGAATCCAAACACACTACATGTGATATATTCATATTGTATGTATCAATTAAACATGCAAAAACATGCAGAGAGTAAAAACTATAGATTGTTATGTAAACCGAAAAGAGAATAATAATTTGAGCAAAATCATTAATGGAGAGTTTTCTCATTTAGTTGTGGATCATGATAAAGGTGTGATTACCTTATAAATAGGATAGAAATTGATACTAATAGTTGTGGATCATGATAAAGGTGTGATTACCTTATAAATAGGATAGAAATCGATATTAATGTTGTTGAAGGTTTGATTAAGCTTGCTCTAACGAATATGAAAGATAATGCTGAACAGATGGAACAGTTAGAACCATATTTTACTCTGTAAATCAATATGCACATTCATTATTATCATTTTTGTGTGTATGCTATACCATATTTCATTTTGCAATGGACATTTTTATTTTAATATATATGTTTATAAGTTAATACTTATGTTGATGTTGTAATTATTTTCGCATAACGTTATTTGACCACGAAATTTAAATTGCAAGATGCGTCTCCAAAACTTGCGAGTACCCGGCTAGTAATTTCTTATGAACCAAAAAGAAATATAATTAACTTATATGACTTTTTGCAAGGACTTAAGTATGATATACAATTCAGTTAACAATTCTATCATCTACATAACTACTCCTTACATCTCATATTAAATGTTCAAGTTTAACTTTAGATGTACGAGTCATTCAGACCCGGGCGATGCCACGGGCTGTATATGATGGTATTATATATTTAAATTGTTATTGTTCAGCACAAATTTTCTTCATTTTGATCATGGATCCGTCATTTATTTTCGTCATTTTATATTCGGGACGTATTTTTGTCATTGTATATATAAGTTGTCATGGTAGCATACATTTTGTAAGCATGATACGTACTTAAAATAGTTTATTGACATGTAATATTTTAAGGTGTATTTTTTACGTAATATTTTTTGTCTATTTTTTTTAGGTATTGACTCTATCATTTTCTATTGGAACTAACTAATATTAATACATTGGGCTAAGTTATAACTATTTCTTATGATAGTCAACAATGCCCGTGCGATGCACATGTGATGTATAGAAGTTTTCATAGATTTAAAATACGTGCGATGCACATGGGCTATATAGAAGTTTTCATAGCGTAATATTCGGCATTTATTTTTGTCATTTTATATTTAAGTTTTCATGGTGTCACACATTTGCTAAGCTTTATACGTACTTAGAATACTTTATTGAGTTGCACATGAGCTGTATATAAGTTTTTATATCGTAATCTTCATAACTTATTTTCGTCATTATATATATAAGTTGTGATGGTATCACATTTCTAAGAATGACACACATTTAAAATAGTCTAATGACATTAAAAGAGTATATGTGAAGAGATTTTTTTCAAGAGGTTACATTGAAAAGAGTCTCTTCACATGTAATTTTTTAATATGTATAAGTTACATAAATTATTTTAAATATGAAGCGATGAAATTAATGTTGGAGACCTTTTATATTCATCCACGTGCAATGCACACAGGTTTGGACTGCCTCAGGACCCATACGATGCACACAGGTTGGATCTAATTGTTTTTTTCGTAATGTTCGGGACTAATTTTCGGTTCATGTTTGAAACTCTCATTTTTTTGTGAAAGACGGACTTCGTTGTTCAAATAAATTACATTATTAAAAGCGAATTATAAAACAAATTTCCTTTTAAACAAAACTNATGGTAGCATACATTTTATAAGCATGATACGTACTTAAAATAGTTTATTGACATGTAATCTTTTAAGGTGTATTTTTTACGTAATATTTTTTGTCTATTTATTTTGATATTGACTCTATCATTTTTTTATTGGAACTAACTAATATTAATACATTGGGCTAAGTTATAACTATTTCTTATGATAGTCAACAATGCCCGTACGATGCACATGTGATGTATAGAAGTTTTCATAGATTTAAAATATGTGCGATGCACATGGGCTATATAGAAGTTTTCATAGCGTAATATTCGGCATTTATTTTTGTCATTTTATATTTAAGTTTTCATGGTGTCACACATTTGCTAAGCTTTATACGTACTTAGAATACTTTATTGAGTTGCACATGAGCTGTATATAAGTTTTTATATCGTAATCTTCATAACTTATTTTCGTCATTATATATATAAGCTGTGATGGTATCACATTTCTAAGCATGACACACATTTAAAATAGTTTATTGACATTAAAAGAGTATATGTGAAGAGATTTTTTTCAAGATGTTACATTGAAAAGAGTCTCTTCACATGTAATTTTTTTAATATGTATAAGTTACATAAATTATTTTTAATATGAAGCGATGAAATTAATGTTGGAGACCTTTTATATTCATCCACGTGCAATGCACACAGGTTTGGACTGCCTCAGGACCCATAAGATGCACACAGGTTGGATATAATTGTTTTTTTCGTAATGTTCGGGACTAATTTTCGGTTCATGTTTGAAACTCTCATTTTTTTGTGAAAGACGGACTTCGTTGTTCAAATAAATTACATTATTAAAAGCGAATTATAAAACAAATTTCCTTTTAAACAAAATTATAAAAACATAAAACACTAAAGTGATTAGTATATTCAAGAGTATAAATTATAATTCGTATAGTAAAATATTGCATGTTTAATTTGTAATGTACTATTAATATGAATGCTAAGTATTCATCTATATTGACACCGGTGGCCGTGGCGTTGTTCTTGTTGTTGTCTTTATCGTTGTTGTTCATTGGCATTTTGCATGTTTTGTTCTTGATACAATTTTCGTGACTTGTCGATCTCTTTCTTTAATGTGTAGAGGTTTTTTGCAAAATGTTATATTTAAATGAGGCTTTTCATATGTAATCTTTTAATGTGAGTAAGTTACATAAATTATTTTTTAATTAATGCATTATTACAACATTTTTCCATAAACTATAATATCGAATTTGGAGCATTCATTAGTAACTCATTCTAAGTATTTACAGTATGACGATATGAATCACATGATCTCAAACTCAAATGAATAATGCTTACCTCGTGATAGGTGTAGGATAACATTTGAAATACAATTTTCTTCTCCTTTATATACTTCTTCGATTTAGAAGATTCTCATTGTTATGATGATAGTGTGAAGATATTTCTATTATATTTTTATTATATACTACCATTTGCAATATGTAACATCGACATAATTTACACAGTCATATCAAATACCAAAGTCATGCAATATTCCAAGACGTTTAATTAAGAAAGTGACATTAACACAACGCAAGACAAAAAACTACATTAAGAGCAAAAATATTAAAATGCACCAACAAAGTGTAGTAATAATTATTGATTAAAAATTGAATGCTCGTCACATTATTTTCAATAAACTTACTTGCTAACGAATCAATAGTATTAGCCCGTTTATCAGTATTACATGAAGTAAAATATTGCATGTTTAATTCGTAACGTACTATTAATATGAATACTAAGTATTCATCCCACCGGTGGCCATGGCGTTGATCTTGTTGTTGTTGTTGTTCTTGTTGTCGTTGTTTTTCATTGGCCTTTTGCATGTTTTGTTCTTGACACAATTTTTGTGACTTCTCGATCTCTTTCTTTAATGCTTCTTGATGCGCTACAAAAAAATAGATATAGTTGATCGTTAGTAACTTAAATACAGTTAATCAATATATTGCATTTTTGATCAAAGTAAAAATGTTCGTGCATGTTCCACTTAATTGATAAGACAATGATGTGTAGGATCTCTTAAACCATTAGAGAAGATGATGTTACTACCAAATCTCCTAAGCTACCATCTTTATGTCCTACATTNTGTAGAGGTTTTTTGCAAAATGTTATATTTAAATGAGGCTTTTCATATGTAATCTTTTAATGTGAGTAAGTTACATAAATTATTTTTTAATTAATGCATTATTACAACATTTTTCCATAAACTATAATATCGAATTTGGAGCATTCATTAGTAACTCATTCTAAGTATTTACAGTATGACGACATGAATCACATGATCTCAAACTCAAATGAATAATGCTTACCTCGTGATAGGTGTAGGATAACATTTGAAATACAATTTTCTTCTCCTTTATATACTTCTTCGATTTAGAAGATTCTCATTGTTACGATGATAGTGTGAAGATATTTCTATTATATTTTTATTATATACTACCATTTGCAATATGTAACATCGACATAATTTACACAGTCATATCAAATATCAAAGTCATGCAATATTCCAAGACGTTTAATTAAGAAAGTGACATTAACACAACGCAAGACAAAAAACTACATTAAGAGCAAAAATATTAAAATGCACCAACAAAGTGTAGTATAATTATTGACTAAAAATTGAATGCTCGTCACATTATTTTCAATAAACTTACTTGCTAACGAATCAATAGTATTAGCCCGTTTATCAGTATTACATGAAGTAAAATATTGCATGTTTAATTCGTAACTTACTATTAACATGAATGCTAAGTATTCATCCCACCGGTGGCCATGGCGTTGATCTTCTTGTTGTTGTTCTTGTTGTTGTTCTTGTTGTCGTTGTTGTTCATTGGCCTTTTGCATGTTTTGTTCTTGACAAAATTTTTGTGACTTCTCGATCTCTTTCTTTAATGCTTCTTGATGCGCTACAAAAAAAATAGATATAGTTGATCGTTAGTAACTTAAATACAGTTAATCAATATATTGCATTTTTGATCAAAGTAAAAATGTTCGTGCATGTTCCACTTAATTGATAAGACAATGATGTGTAGGATCTCTTAAACCATTAGAGAAGATATGTTACTACCAAATCTCCTAAGCTACCATCTTTATGTCCTACATTGTTACACACAAAAAACACACGTGAAATTTACATAAAATAATATAAATCAATATGCTAAATAAGTAAGACGATATGATGCTTACTTTACCACATAATAAGTTGTAGCCCATTGTGCACACGGTGTGGAGGAAGTTGTGGTTTGTTGTGCGTGATTTTTGACACATTATATAGTTGATAAAATATTTGTAACTCATGGACGGGAAGGTAAAAAGGCTAACCACTAATTGGTGTGTTTAATTTATGCATTCATGGCATTTTTGGTTTGTATTCTTTGAGGTTTAGAGATGGCTTGAAACATGTTGTACCGTATAAACTTTTGTGCATGATTCCTATGTACTTACCCTTATGCATGACTATTAAATCAATGTACTAACACATGAAGCTTCCACATTTCACTTTCAATTCATGAAACATTTATTGTGAGCACTTTGCATTTATAAGACAACTTAAGCTTTTAGTATATAAGATTTTTTCCTTCAACTTTAACTTTAAATATTTTGTTTGTATTATATAATATATTAATATTTGATGAAAATTATACCAACAAAAATACATTTAAAACCTAATCTATTCATATATTTTGGATCAAGTATTATATAACACAAACAAAAATATTTAAAATAAAAGTTGAAAAAGAAATACTTCAAAAAGTTAAACTTGACATTTGATATAAGACAGAGGGACTATTAATTAATCTAAGCATATTGACTAGAGATTTACTTGTATGACTCAAATGAGAAATGATATCAACGTACAATGTTTTGCAGTAATTACCAAAATTTGTAACAAAGGGTTTTCGGTCTATTATGTTGGACGATACCGTAAAAAACCTGAAGATCGAAAACAAAATACTAGATCGTTAATCGTCGAGCAAGCTGCAAGCTCAACGTCAACATGTTGAAGATCGAACAAGGACATAAAACTACAAAGGAACACGACTAAAGTTTAACAATAAGCCCATGAGATACCCCTCGATGAATCCTTTATTAATCACAAATAAAGCTTTTACAATTGAGGTAAAGAAGAATGTGAAACTAGCATCCCCTCAACTCTACTTATATAGACGAGGGGGTAGGAAACTATGTAACGCTCGGCTAAAGAGCCTCCCCAACCAACCTCACCATGAAAGTATGAAACGCGACCATATGGGTCTTCCTTGCCTTGCAAGACAAACTTAACTAATCCTAGTTATAGTATAGTCATAATGTAGATTACAACGTACATTTAAACCCTAAGTTATGTTAAGTGTACTCCTAATAGTCAACATATATAGACTGACGCAAAACTAGGGAGTCAATTTCATTTTGATTATCGAGAAATGTTGATCCCGTGGAACCCGGGCGGCACATAGCACAACTCGTGCTTCTGCTTCGAACGTTGATAATGAACATCTGACATGTGTAGCACTCAAAGAGAATTATTGTGCTTAATATAATTTATAGTTTTACTAACAACAAAACTTGGCAACAGGTTTAATTTTATTACAATTTGGTATAATAACTTATATGATACAATCACAATAAAGAGTTTGTTACAAATGTATAATTTTCGAGATTATTATTCAATTTATCCGCTTTTATGGAAACCATCATCCAATAATAAGCACTCACTATGTTTTGTGCCATAAATCATATTTGTTAACTACAACCATTAAGACTCTTGTTAGCAAAACTCTATAATTTATAAGCCATGTTGTTCCAAAACTTAACAAAAAAACTTTTATTTTCTTCTAAGTCCTACAAGCATGTTTTGATTTCAATGTCGAATAGTAATCACACCTTCGTATGTGTTGAAAGAAATATACTGTTATTCTGGAACAAGTAACATTACATCAGCCTATACAATAACTAAATAAGATAAAAGTTATTCTTGTTTTTCAAGAATTATTATATTTAATGGAGCACAAGATAAATGCAAATCCTAACACTCAGTTAACTCAACTCAAGTGAACAGAGGAAGTGCAAGGTGCAGAAACAGAGGATCCCCACCCAAGATGAAGATCATGATACAAAGGAGCTTATAGAAGTGTAATCAGATGTAGTAGTACTCTAGCTTAACCTTATGTAGCTTAATTCTAGAAGATGTAGAGTTAGTTACAATTTTCCTCTATCTTGTTGTATATAAACACACAATGTACTCATTTTCTTATTCAACAATTCAATAATACATTTCACTTTCACATCATTCTCTGTTTCTCAATATGGTATCAGAGCCTCACCACAACAACTGTGGTGGCTAACTGATTCCGACCACCATAACAATCATAACTACTTTTTCCGATAAAAAATAACTAATTTTTCCACCGCAACTACTTTTCCCGCCTAATTTCTCAACCACAAATCACCATTACCATCACAATCCACCATCAATTCCGCACCATATTCATCACAAAACACTCATAAATCATCACTGATCATCAAGAACAATCACAATTTACCAGAAATCATCCAGATTCTCACATATCTTCAAAAATTCATTTCTTTGACTCCATTGATAAACCTTCAATTAATTTCATCATTTCAAGAATCTTTTTCACATTCTAACACTATCATATCTTCACAATGACATCACCAAATCCAAACACTCAGCAAGCATCAACTTCATTGGAAAATGACATCACTTCACCCTTTCACCCATTGTATTTTCACCCAAATGATCACCCTGGCATGTTACTGATTTCAAAGAAGCTTAATGGGTCTGAAAACTACAGTTCTTGGAAAAGGTCAATGCTCATTGCTCTTAGTGCCAAAAACAAGGTGAAACTGATTAATGGAAGCTGTGCAGAACCATCTTCTTCATCAGAACTCAGAATTCATTGGGAGAGGGCAAATGATATGCTCATCTCATGGATTCTAAACACTGTTTCAGAAGAGATAGGTAATCATCTCACATTTGTCAATTCTGCTTCTGCCTTATGGAATGAATTGCATGAACATTATTCACAGTTAGATGAACATTATCCACCATCCAGAACATCAACCAGAACAAAACAACTACCCACAAAACTCAAAGATTATCACTGTCAACTTCGAAAATCCACAATTCACAATGTCAACAAAAAACAAACACCATCATTCACATTACATTTCATATTCAAATTTATCCACCACATCACTGCATTTCATTAATTCCATTGATACTCATACTGAACCCACATCATTCAAACAAGCATCTAAACATCCAAAATGGAAAGAAGCAATGAATAAGGAAATTGCAGCTTTAGAGGAGAATGAAACACGGGAACTTACACTTTTACCACCTGAGAAAATACCAATTGGGAGCAAATGGTCTACAAGATCAAATTTTATGCTGATGGGACAGTTGAAAGATACAAGGCCAGTTTTGTAGCAAAGGGGTATACTCAAAAGGAAGGGGTGGACTATAAGGAAACTCTCCTAGTGAGAACTCTCCTAGCTATTGCAGTACATTATGGTTGGATTATTGAGCAATTGGATGTCAATAATGCTTTTCTCCATGGTGACTTACATGAAGATGTCTATATGGAAGTTCTACAAGGTTATTCTCAAACACTCCCACTCAACACAGTGTGTAAACTGAAAAAGTCTCTCTATGGGTTAAAACAAGCCACCAGACAATGGTTTGAAAAACTCACATTCTTTCTCATCTCACTGGGGTTCAAGCAAAGTTATGTAGACACTTCACTTTTCACCTTTCATTCAGGGAACAAATTCATCAGTTTGCTAGTATATGTAGATGACATAATCATTGCTGGCAATGACAAGTTGATTATTCAGAAGGTCAAACAACATCTTGATACCAAATTTAGCATCAAAGACCTTGGTCCACTTCATTACTATCTAGGCATAGAGTTCCTAAGAAACAAGGATGGACTGACAATGACACAGAGGAAGTATGCTATTGATTTGGTTACTCATGCAGGCCTCCTAGATACCAAACCATCTGCCATTCCTCTCAATCCTCTCACTAAACTCACACTGGATGATGGAGAACTCTTATCAGATCCTTCTTATTACAGAACTCTAGTTGGTAAGCTCATCTACTTAACCATCACTAGACCTGACTTGGCCTTTGCAGCTCAAACATTGAGCCAGTTTCTACAACAACCAAGGGTCCCTCACATGAAAGCTCTTACAAAGGTCATCAGATACATCAAGCTTACAACTGGTCAAGGTTTAATCTTTCCAGCCCACAACACTTTACACTTGAAAGCATTCGTGTGATAGTGATTGGGCATGTTGTCCTTTTTCTAGAAGGTCTGTGACTGGATATGGCATATTTCTGGGTTCTAGTCTAATTTCCTGGCAATCTAAGAAACAAACAGGGGTTTCTAGGTCTTCCACAGAGGCTGAATACAGGGCCCTTGCAGATACTACTTGTGAAATAACATGGTTGCAATGCCTGCTAAAAGAATTCTCTGTACAAGCACCTACTCCTATTCTCATGATGTGTGATAATGCTTCATGCATAGCTCTAGCCTCAAATCCTGTGCATCATGCTAGAACTAAACATATAGAGCTTGATTGTCACTTTGTGAGAGATAAGGTAAAGGCTGGATGATGCGTGGTTTTGTGACCTTACAACAGGTTTTACCTCTCGAGGGATCTCAAGAGGCTTACAACCCCACCAGGCAGTGTACCTGACCGATGTAGTATAGGATAGTGGTAAGTACGGGGGATTGATCGTTCTCTCACAGGGAATAGTGTTCGTTAGGATAGAAAAGCTACTCTAATAGGTCTAAGGGTGGAAGGAAGATTCTTTTTGTATTTTTATATTTTTTTGAAAGCAAGTAAAATCTCGGTTTTTAGAGGAAGGGCGGAATTAGTTGCTAGTCAACTAACCCAAGTTTACTACTTATGCAAATTAAAATAAAATAAATATCTAAACTATTGTGGTTGTGAAAACAATATGGAGAAAATTGTGTTTACTTAGATTTCATTACTCCCTAACTATCTTTTACCGGTTAATTGATATGTGTGTTACTTGTGTGGATGAAGGGTGTATTCCTAATAACTCATGGAGTGGCATACATATCTCTCCAATTCTATGAGCTCTTATCTCGCCCTATGCCATGCACGGCACAACCATAGGGGTTGTAAACAGTGGCTCATGCGTTAAATACTACCTTAATAGCCTAGTATGCCTTGGCTACATGTTTCCCAAGACGTTCAAGCACGTTACCATAAAGGAGGTTGGCCAGTTTTCTTGAGCCTAACATTGATGGAACAATCATCCCAACAAACAACAACACACACCAATCAACCAATAATTAATAGTTAGGTTTCATTAGATCTAAGCAAACACTAGAGAATTTAGCTACACATGTTAATTAAAAGACAAGCAAAAGAGATAATCAACCAACACATAGACATATTGATTGAATTAAAGTGAAGACTTATCTTTAATTAAGCATGAGGGTTCCAAGGGTTGGAAACCCTAAAAAGTACAGAAAATTCGTCTTTAGGGTTTGCCCTAAAAGTTCTCCACAAAGTTCCACACTAATGAATGAAAATTAGAAAACTATATATAGATTTTACACTCTGACGGCGTCAGGTTATAAGGGCTGACGCCGTCAGCTCGCCGCCATTAGGTTTCTCGGATGGCCTAGATCCACTTCTGACGCCGTCACCTTATAAAACCTTCTGGGCCGTCACTCTTTAACTTTACTCCTGACGGCCTACTTTTCCTAACACCTGACGGCGTCAGGTGTTAAATCCAAAATTTCCTCTGGCCCGTCATTTGATAATTGGTTTCCACTCTTTTGTCAAGGCTTTCTGACGGCGTCACCTTGTGACTTCTGACGCCGTCAGGTTGTAAATCTTCATCTTTTGAGACTTTGTCGTTTTCTTCACTTTTATGCTCCAAAAACGTCCGAATATGCATGTTTTCCAGAATTCCTCTCAAAAGTACCTAAAATGACAAAAGGAACGATTTAGGGCAATATTTGATCACATTTATACGAATTAGGGCTTAAATGACCCCCTAAAAGCGTAACACTTTTCGTCTCATCAAATACCCTTACACTTGGGATTTGCTTGTCCTCAAGCAAATGAGCTTTTATTCCAATCAAAATATGAGTTAGGGGTCATTTAACACGAATATAAAAGTAATTACAACAAATAGTTATTAGACCCTAATCATAACAAGCACGGAAATCATACACTAGCACCTCACAAATAGTGTTTGGATTCTCACATCTCTCAAATGTCATAAAGTATATATCTCATAAATGGAAACGGAAAATAACACTCACTACCTGTCATAGCAAATAGATTACCATAGGCTTGAGAGAAGATCAATTACTCCTCCACTAGGCGTAAGCACCTAAGATAAACTATCAAAGAGGTCTTTATAAAGGGTTGTAACGTAAGGTGTAGGGATACGATAACATGGTTTGGTTGGAATAAGGGGTATTTTAGTGGTGGCGAGTTAATTATCATGATCAAATACATGCACTCTACATCGTTGCTTAAGTCAAGACTCGACTCAATCTTAGTCTAAAAATGAAATAACAAAAATTAAAAAGGAACATAAAAGGAAACGGGATGGTGGTCCGTATGTTTTTCTTCTTTCTTTTTCACATTTTTTTTTGTATTTTTCTTGCTTTTTCGATTTTTTTTTCATACACTCTTGCCCTACCATCCAAAATAATACCTCATAGGGGAGTTGCATTCCCCTTACACTTAAATCTTTACATAACTTTACAATCACTATTCTAATGACTCGAATTAAGATAATCGAAAAACTTGGAGTACTTTTTAAATATTTAGCACGTATGGGGGTAATAATGTTGTTCTTCCCCATTACTTCATTACACTAGTACTTTTACCCATGAGTCCCAATCGTCCCAAAACAATATGTACAAGGATATGACTTAACTTAGCAACCATGTAATTGACCGGATAATTAACTAAGGGTTTAACAAATGTTTTCACAATAATGCACCAAAGGTGGGTGCATACAAGGTAGGCTAAGGCGATTTGGGTGTACATTTAGTGGGGTGTAAACAAATTCTCACTTTGAGTAAGATGCTCAAAGGTCGAAACGAAAGGATAGGCTCGGAAGGGTGTACTAGGGGTATCGTGTACCAAAAATGGATACAACGCAAAGGGTGTGGGAGAATTACTTGACCAATGAAGTCAATGTAATTATAACAAATATACGGGTGTAAAACAATGGGTTAATCCTAATGCCTCTTATCATGTAGTAAATCTTAACTACACGAATGTAGTCTCACTTGTGGATTTGAGATGGTCCTAACGCAAGTTCTAGAATCTAAATACTACCGGTACTCACATCATAGCACCAAAGATGGATGCTTTTCCTACCAATTCTAGGGGCGAACCTCACATATTTGGGGTGGAAAATTTTTTAGTGGTACGGTTTTGTGCTAGTCATACAATTTCCTATCCATGAGACGCTCATTAAGATCAAGGTTTCACTTCTAAATGTTGTAAAAAATTTTAAATTGGCGCTAAAATTGCCCTAACAAACATTTCTCTTGGTTTTATTACAAATTTACTATCAAACAAAGCAAAACATCAAGCGTAAGTATATTCTCAACGGTGCTTTCATTTACCCCCCTTACACTTAAACCGAACATTGTCCCCAATGTTCAAATAAAAGACGTAAAAGTAAATAAGATGAAAGAATGAAATCAAATACTCCCCTGAATCGTTTGTTGTGGATAGTGATGTAACATGGTTAGATCTTCTTCCAAGATAGACGAACGTTCAAAGCTTCCCTTCCAAAATAATAAACGTCTTCTTGTCCAAAATAACCTGTTAACCTGAAAAAGATAAAGGCCAACCTCGCGTAAAATCGGCGGTAAAATCTACATAATAAGATATAATGCTTGTGGAATGAATATTTTGCAGAATTCCTGGAGATTATAAGTTAAAGAATTGACAAAACTTTTTAGGTTTCCGGAAAAATACAAAACTTTCAAAAATTGCAGAAAATTATAACCTGACGCCGTCAGGTGTTAATCCTGACGCCGTCAGAAAGTTCTGACAGAATTCTCATGTTAAGCTTCCGGGAAAAATTCTGGAAAAACTAGATCTTACTTCCTGGAATTCCTGCAAAAATTCATTATGACTCGATACAAGCATTTGACTCAAACAAGTACTAATATGTATGCTAATTTCATTGTTATGATTCATGTTCATTCGTTCTATATAAACCGATTTAGATTTCCCTTACACTTAGCTTTTGCAAAATACCTTTATATGTAGTTAAGACGAAGTTAAAAACAAAATAAAGCATTTTCACAATTTAGTTTGAAGCATGAATCAATAACAAGAAATATAACTTACATACGGAAACAAATAAAATCAAATAAACACACAAAAACACACAAAACATGGGTTGCCTCCCAAGAAGCGCTTTTCTTTATTTACGAGTCTTGTAGCTAGACTCAAAGTCACCCTATCCGACATAGGTGAGTTCCGCATCGAGGATATCCTTAGGGTTGATTTTGGTTGGAAGTTTCCTATCAGTGCGTTTAGTGAAGTATGACCTCTCAAAATTCTCTCCATCCGGGTCATATAAAGTTATCTTAATGTGCCACGATCCATCTCCTTCCTTAGGTAGCTTTTTCCAATCCCATTTGTGCTTATCACCTTCGCTCTTCCACTTATTCATGGCTAGGTTGATTGGCAAAACTCCTAGGAAGTCGGTCATGTTTCTAAAAACTAGGGGATCTTCAAAGGGATCAAGTTCGGTGTCCCTAGCTAAAAGTTGTTCTACCGTTTGCGTTCGGTTTACAAATTCTTCTTCTAGGTAGAATGGGCGTTGGGGTCCTATAAAGTCTCCTTCTAACCATGGTCTGTATCTAGAAGTCTTCCTATCGGGGGGTTCCTCAATGGTGTCATAGGCATGTTTCTTAACATCATAAACCGACCAAGTTTCTCCTTCTCCCACCGCTATCTTGGATCTCTTACAATCAATCATAGCACTAGCGGTGGCTAGAAATCCTCTTCCTATAAACAAAGGGCATGTGGGGTCACTAACCATATCGAGGACGTGGAAATCGGCTAGCATTGTTAGCTTTCCTATGTGAACTATCACGTCCTTTACTACTCCTACCGGGTATGCTACGCTTCCGGCTAACCCTATTATTACCTCGGTCTCTTCTAGCTTTCCTAGTTTGAGGGTGGTGTAGAGANAATCATAGCACTAGCGGTGGCTAGAAATCCTCTTCCTATAAACAAAGGGCATGTGGGGTCACTAACCATATCGAGGACGTGGAAATCGGCTAGCATTGTTAGCTTTCCTATGTGAACTATCACGTCCTTTACTACTCCTACCGGGTATGCTACGCTTCCGGCTAACCCTATTATTACCTCGGTCTCTTCTAGCTTTCCTAGTTTGAGGGTGGTGTAGAGAGGTAGCGGAAGTAAGTTGAGGCTAGATCTAAGATCGGCTAGTGTGTCATAAGCTTCCGAATTACCAATCTTACATGGTAGGACAAATAGACCCGGATCATCTAATTTCTTAGGTAGTTTGTTTCGAACGAAGGCGGTCCCTTTCTCACCTAATTGGAGCTTCTTCTCATATTTTTCTAGTAGGCGTTATAGTAGGGGGCTCGTTCTAACACATCAATAACCGGACGTTCAAGGTGGAGTTCCTTGAATTCTTCGTCGAGGTCTCGTGTGGGGGATGTTTCAACTATGTTATCGACCGATTTGGCGTTGGATGCCTTACTCTCGTGGTCTTTTTGATGGATTTGGGTTTGTTTGAAACACGTGCTCATGGCGTTGACCGAATAGTATTGTGGGCAAGAACTAGGGGACGAAACCGAAGAAATGGAGTTAACGTTTAGTTTCGGGTTCTTGACCGTGTCGCTCGGGAGGGCTCCCATTTCTCGGTCATTGAGAATCTTCAACAAAGAATCGATTTTATCTGTCATCTCGCTTTGCTTTTGTTTGAACTCGGATTCTAACTTGGATATACGAGCTTCTTGAGATGCCATAAATTTCGACATCAACCCTTCAAATTTGTTGGTACTACCATAGTTGTTGGAAGGATTGTTCTTGAAGGTACGGTTTGAGGAGTTACCGTTGGGTTGAAACCGGTTAGGTGGGTTGGAAGAATTGTTTTGGGGTGCGTTTTGGTTTGACTTCCACCTAAGGTTGGGGTGATTTTTCCATGAGGGGTTGTATGAATCTCCATAGGGGTTTGGCTCGGGTTTGAAAGTATACCACTTATCTCCCGCTCCGTCGGTACGCGTGGATGCGTAGTCCGCAAAAGCTTGTTCGGGGAGTTTCATGCAATCACGAGTGTCGTGGGGACCACTACATAATTCGCATGAAGAAGTGATTTTGTTCACTTGGCTTGAAGGTTTAGGAGCTTCGTAGGATTTCATGAGAAACTTGACTTGGTCTTCAAGTTCCATGATCCTACGGTCGGAAGTGCTTGAATTATTCAAAGGCAAAGATATTGCCTTGACCGTTTTATTCAAATCACGGGGATCATTCCAACTTTCGTTGTCATATAGAGCAAGGTCTTCTAAGAGATCCCATGATTGTTCCTCACTTAGATCACGTAGCTTGCCACCGGCCGCTTGGTCAATGGTTTGCCTCGTGTGGAGATTGATGTGGTCATAGAAGATTTGGACTTGGAGCCAAAGGTCTATGCCATGATGAGGGACTTTTTGGAGTAAGTCCTTGACGCTCTGTTCTCGAGTTTTTTTATTTAAGGAATGGAAGGGGATGGGAAGGGAAATCAAAAATATTTGTGTTCTTAAGTTTTTTTAAGAAGGAAGAGCAGGGGACGGGAAGGGGAGAGGAAGGGAAGTTATTGGTTTCTCTGTGTATATCTATTCCGTCCATTTTTGGGAGGATTAGGAGGGGAAGTGAGTTGCTAACATTATGGGTTATGTAAAATTACAAATATGTCCACATTATTCATTATCAGCAACAATATTCAATTCGTGTGAATGACGTAACACATGTGAATGCCATCAGTTAACGGATGCGACTCCACAAAATGCTACTTTCTACAGTCTTAATTCTAAATCCCTATCACTCTAACTTCAGGTTATTTACATATTATATTACTATTGTATTATCTAAGGCAATTTGCACAAAAAGTAACAAACTTTGGTCTGGTTCGTGTTTTGGCCTCTTGGATATTAAACACCTGGACTAACAAAAAGGTTTATACTTTGGATCCGTGTAATATTGAAAGTAGATGAAATATGGTTCATATTTTTAAAAGGATTATTGTATGGGTTAGAATAGAAGGGTATATTGGTAATTTGATTACTTTCCTTTCCACTTAAAAATAAAACTCAAGAACACAAGTTAAAATAGCTCACTTTCTTCACAATGTCATCCCTACTTTCCCCTTCCCATCCCATCCCCTTCCATTCTTTAAAAGTTAGACTCGAGAACAGAGCGTGAATCGAGTCCATGCCTCGTAGAGGGTTTCGCCTTGGCGTTGTTGGAACGCCAAGATATCATTCCTTAGCTTGGTAGTTCTCCCCGGTGGGAAAAATTGAGCAAGGAAACGAGTTGTGAGATCGTCCCAAGAGGTGATGGATCCTGCGGGAAGTCGCTCAAGCCATTGACTAGCTTGGTCCCGTAGAGAGAATTGGAAGAGACGCAATCGGGTCGTCTCTCGAGTTGCAACATCAAGGTCTATGGAATCTACGATTTTGAGGAAATCCTTGAGATGTTGGTTTGGATCTTCGGAACGAAGTCCATGGAATGCGCATCCGCTTTGCACCAACCGGATGGTGTCGGATCGCAAGGGAGTGACATTGGCTCCTTGAGTGAGCTCAATGGTGTTTCGATAGCCAAGGTGGCTAGGTCGGGAATACTCTCCTAAGGTGCGGGGTCTAGGAGGTTGGTTTGGTTGTGGTGGGTGGTTTGGTTGAATTAGGTTGTTGGGATCAAGGATGTTACCACCTTCCATGATGGCGGATGGTAAAGATTACGAACAAAAACACGAAGAAAAAGATAGACTAAAGAAAATCCTAGAAAAAGAAAATAAAAATCTCACTAGAAAGGAATCTAGTGAGTAGACCTAAAGAAATAAAAATTCTACCTAAACAATAACTATTCCCCGGCAGCGGCGCCAAAAACTTGATGCGTGGTTTTGTGACCTTACAACAGGTTTTACCTCTCGAGGGATCTCAAGAGGCTTACAACCCCACCAGGCAGTGTACCTGACCGATGTAGTATAGGATAGTGGTAAGTACGGGGGATTGATCGTTCTCTCACAGGGAATAGTGTTCGTTAGGATAGAAAAGCTACTCTAATAGGTCTAAGGGTGGAAGGAAGATTCTTTTTGTATTTTTATATTTTTTTGAAAGCAATTAAAATCTCGGTTTTTAGAGGAAGGGCGGAATTAGTTGCTAGTCAACTAACCCAAGTTTACTACTTATGCAAATTAAAATAAAATAAATATCTAAACTATTGTGGTTGTGAAAACAATATGGAGAAAATTGTGTTTACTTAGATTTCATTACTCCCTAACTATCTTTTACCGGTTAATTGATATGTGTGTTACTTGTGTGGATGAAGGGTGTATTCCTAATAACTCATGGAGTGGCATACATATCTCTCCAATTCTATGAGCTCTTATCTCGCCCTATGCCATGCACGGCACAACCATAGGGGTTGTAAACAGTGGCTCATGCGTTAAATACTACCTTAATAGCCTAGTATGCCTTGGCTACATGTTTCCCAAGACGTTCAAGCACGTTACCATAAAGGAGGTTGGCCAGTTTTCTTGAGCCTAACATTGATGGAACAATCATCCCAACAAACAACAACACACACCAATCAACCAATAATTAATAGTTAGGTTTCATTAGATCTAAGCAAACACTAGAGAATTTAGCTACACATGTTAATTAAAAGACAAGCAAAAGAGATAATCAACCAACACATAGACATATTGATTGAATTAAAGTGAAGACTTATCTTTAATTAAGCATGAGGGTTCCAAGGGTTGGAAACCCTAAAAAGTACAGAAAATTCGTCTTTAGGGTTTGCCCTAAAAGTTCTCCACAAAGTTCCACACTAATGAATGAAAATTAGAAAACTATATATAGATTTTACACTCTGACGGCGTCAGGTTATAAGGGCTGACGCCGTCAGCTCGCCGCTAATAAGTTTCTCGGATGGCCTAGATCCACTTCTGACGCCGTCACCTTATAAACTCTTCTGGGCCGTCACTCTTTAACTTTACTCCTGACGGCCTATAATTCCTAACACCTGACGGGCGTCAGGTGTTAATTCCTCTGGCCCGTCATTTGAAAATTGGATTTCACTCTTTTGTCAAGACTTTCTGACGGCGTCACCTTGTGACTTCTGACGCCGTCAGGTTATAAATCACCATCTTTTGAGACTTTGTCGTTTTCTTCACTTTTATGCTCCAAAAACGTCCGAATATGCATATTTTCCAGAATTCCTCTCAAAAGTACCTAAAATGACAAAAGGAACGATTTAGGGCAATATTTGATCACATTTATACGAATTAGGGATTAAATGACCCCCTAAAAGCGTAACACTTTTCGTCTCATCACTGGACAAATTGTTCCCACTTATGTCCCAACCAAGCATCAGCTAGCAGACATCCTCACAAAGGCTCTGAGTAAACCTCTTCATTATAATTGCATTTCCATGTTGACAATGTGTAATCCTTACCCACTGTCAACTTGCGAGGGGGATAATGGAGCACAAGATAAATGCAAATCCAAACACTCAGTTAACTCAACTCATGTGAACAGAGGAAGTGCAGGGTGCAGAAACAGAGGATCCCCACCCAAGATGAAGATCATGATACAAAGGAGCTTATGGAAGTGTAATCAGATGTAGTAGTACTCTAGCTTAACCTTATGTAGCTTACTTCAATAATACATTTCACTTTCACATCATTCTCTGTTTCTCAATAATAGTCCCACGTTCGGATTAACTAATCCAAAATATCTGGAAATCTTTATAAGTTGCTTAAACTTGAAATTAGAAACAACAAGCTTTAATTTGTCTCTTCCCCAAGATCTGTTATTTAAAATCGTAACATTTCTTTAGAATTATTATTTAATTTTTGAACTACCGGAATTACCTATACAAACTAACATGGGTTGACACAACTTGCATAGTGATTTTAAATAAAACTGTCACTAGAATCACGGTACCGTACCATGTGCCTCGGCAAAGGCATCCTCAGTCAACATATGCGGCTTTTTATAGAGTTTCCTTAATAATGCCAAAGTAGTTTATGATTAAAAAGCACTCGTCTATTCTAAAATAATTTTTTTCGACATAGTTTATAAAACTATGAGCAAATTACAAATTTCCTCCAGGTCTTTTTATAAACATTCACACTTTTTGTCTTTTTTCTCAAAAATAATTACACTGGTCATACTTGTGATTGTCTACTTTTTAAAATTTTGGTCTTTTCGACTAACAGCCGTTACAAAGATCACGTTAAACAGGGTTGTCCTATTGATTTGGGTGGCCCGGTGCGAAACTACGAGTGAAGCCGTAAATCACAAAAAACTTTATTATTATGGAAAATTCAAAACAAAATATACTTAGACATGTATAAATATTAATGGACATATACTAAATCGAATGCTCCTTCACATAATATTTTAAAGCTCTAAAAATTTAAGTTAGACATGTATAAATATACTTAGACATGTATAAATACTAATGAACATATATTAAATTAGAGACTTCTCACAAATGATGGCCCTATGCGACTGCCCAACTTGCACATGTTAATCACCACCACAAACGTTAAGTACCATTACGTGAGGGCATTTTGATTTTTTACGGATGTTCATCTTCAACCTCTTATTTGGCATATTTTTTTTACGTATGTTCATCTTCAACCTCTTATTTTCTTCATGAATATTCATTTTAAAAAAAAAAAGGACATAAACACAAAAATACTTACTCACACTAAAATAAACTAAGAAACATAAAATGTTTATAAACAATTTGAATAGAACACACTACACCAAATTAAAATCTAAAGTCAAGCTCTTAATTTCTTCAAATACATTAAATCAAATCTATGAAAAACAAAAGAAACAAATATTGTATAACAAAAAACTCTTTAAGTCTTGCCCACCATTAATAAACACGTAAATATGACTACTCTAGTCTAGTGTTTATTAATATGAAAAAATAAATAAATAAANTCGTCGCACCACAAAAACTCCAACAAACTGACATGAGCATCTTGTGGCTTAAATATGTGTTTGATTTGAACTGATAATTTGGTATTTATCTAAATGCTGAATAAGGATGATGATGATGGTTTTAGTGGTTGAATGTAAATGTTGAATTTGTTTTTATTATTTGTTGAATAACAACCATCTCATACAGTTTTGCATACATCATGAGTGAGTAGCGAAGATTGAAACTACCACCTTTTAACAATCCTCTCAATGGTTCAAAATTGGTTCGGGTAGGTTTTCCAAGTCATACCAATCCCAACCTTCACACCTTTGGGATTCAATATTTTAGGCGTTTGATTTCAGTCTGATAAATTTCCGCGCATGTAAGCAACAACAGCATGTATATATATCAGCTAAGACATGGTTGACTATAGTTACGACCTTTAAATTCTCTATGTCTAGTCTCGTTTCCTCCTTCACTTCTCTTGTTGCACATTCTTCGAAGCTTTCGCCAGCGAATCAATTTGAAACAATAAAAATCTAAAAACATAGAAAAGAATGTTGGGAAACCGAAAAACCAACAAAAAAAGGGCTGGCGCGGTGGCGCCATTTCTTCTTCGATACATATCTCAAATCACAAAAGTAATACTCTTTACGTTATATATGCAACATGCATGTAGTATTAGTTTTTCCATTGTGGTATAGATCTAAGGGATATTCTTTGATTAGTTTCCTAATATATATTTTATTTCGAACACTATCAAGTATCAATTAATTAGAGATCGATAATTCATATTACATGCATGTTTTCTTGTGAGGGTTTGCACTTTGCACTAAAGACATACAACAAGATACATAGTGCCGGGGTTTAGTTAGAGAGAACTGTACACCGGCCATACTCAAGGTGGCCGTCGGGTAGGTTACTAAGAAGGTATAAAAAAGTTTAAAAGTGTATTATTTTAAAATACCAGGTTCGAGACCCCGACACCATTGGTATGTTTAATGCTACATTTTCTATGATAATTGATGGACCAGATGCCGTTCATGAAAAGAACTTTTACTCATAATACATACCTTCTTATTTGTGCTTCCATATTAGTATACAAAGTCATATGAAAAGTTTGACTAGCATAACAAGATTTTTATGTTGGGGTTCCACTGTTGATCTTAGTATACATTAGTATCATAACCTGTAATACACAATTCAAGACTATCTATAGAGAACTAAACACGTCTGGACCAAAAGCTAAAGTTCAACTGTCCCTGTACCTAAAGCTACCCATTTTGACCCGTTAACCGTCAAACCCCCTTTTGACACCTATACTTTGTTTCATTCAAAAAGAACTAGGTTGTGCTTCCATTTAGGCTTTTGGTTTTTAAAAAAAGGTATCTATATTGTTCTTTAAAGATGGTTACTGAGAAAATACATATTCTATGATGAAAGCAGATTTACTTATAAATGGTTCAATTTGGAAACTTCAAATCCTAAACAGGTGAAATTAGTAAAATAAAAGAAAAAAACTTATAGGTAAGAAGGGAAAGAGCTTTTTGGGTCAAAACTGATAGAAAGTCGACCAAACTAATCTGTTAAGCTGTTAAATTGTTGTAATACAATTGTTTTCTTAACTATGCATCAGTTATTTATTAATTCTGATTTTAAAAATTGTCCAAAAAAAATGTTTACAGGTGAAACTGATCCATGTTGTGTTGTTACACGTTCACACGCCTGTCTTGGCACCTATGTTTCAGCCATAGTGTCTTGGGCATATTGAAGGACTAGAAAATTGAGATATACTATTCTTTGCTTGACCCATTATAAGTAATAGTAACCGAATCGACCCATGTATAGGTAAATGGGTCGAAACTGCCACCTTTACATTTGAGCATGCCCACACGATGTTTGTTTTATTATATTAGACATACTAATTATCTATAGAGAACTAATTATCGCTGGACCAAAGGTTTAAGTTCAACTGACCCCGTTCATAAAAATACCCATTTTGACCCGTTAACCGTTAATGATGTTTTCTGTTGTTCGTGTGTATGCTTTTTCTTGAAGAAAATGTTTTCTTAAGTAAAAGCTTAGTTTTCAAAACCTGTACGAAAAACATGCTCTAAAAAGCAGCAATTGTGAATGAAGTTACTTAACAGTGTTGTTACCTTTCCAAGTAGGTAAATCCGTAAATCTCAGGGCTTTCAATAATATATACAATCATAGATGACTCTTTTGTATAAGAAAAAGAAATATGGGTTCTATTATATAAATTCCCGTACATATGTAGAGTTTTAGCCTTAAATAGTAAGTTGTATATATATTACTAAAAGTAAATTCAGATAGAGTTGACAAGGGGTTGAATTTTGCAACACGAGTGATAAAACTAATGCATAATCTTACTAATGCTAATACTGATAAAGAGGGCTGCCAATTTTAACATGGCACCGGATGTTGTGTCCATTATAAGTTTTACATTTTAGAAATATTTTACACCAATAACCATGAACAAAAAATTAGAAACCATCAACACGGCATTCCCGCAGCAACGCGCGGGCTCGCCTACTCGTTAGTACTAAACCCAAGGAAATTTTCAAAATGCTTAACAAACTGCATAGTGACATCTTTTCCTTCATGCCTCATCCCCTGTTCATCATACACCATACTAATATGATTCCTGTGCTTCTTTCCTTTAATGACTTGATGGAAATATGTTGTGTTCTTATCTCCTTCATTTAGCCATTTTACTTTGGCTAATTGAGCTAATAACTTCTCTTCGTCCAACACTACATCATTATATTCTTTAAGAGCAATTACAGTTTCCTTTCTAAGATCAGCATTGTGAACATCATTATCTATTCTTGACTGCAACTGCTTCACCTTTTCTTTAAGCAACTTTACCCTTTCAAATAAGTTCCCATCCTTCCAACTAAGCTTTTTCAGACCTTGTTTAAGATTCTTCATTTTCATTGCAAGAACAAACATCTTGAATCCCACAATAGTTTTATCCCATTCCTCTTTTACCATAGGAAGAAACTCAGCCTTACTAGTGACATAGTTTGAAAATCTAAAGGACCTCTTCTTCTTCTTAAAACACTTAGGATTGACAAGAACTGTTGGACTGTGATCAGATACTACATAAGGAAGAAAGCAAGCTTGTGCCTCAACATAGTCTTTAATCATATTTTCATTTCCCATGATCTTGTCAAGTTTCTAAGTGTAGCTGTGCCAGGGCTCAATAGACTCTTGGTCCATGTAAAATGAAAGCCCACCCTATTAATCAATACCTGTAACACAATCCTGAAATTCTTGCATATCTTGAGCAGAAAAGGACATACCATCACTGTGTTCATCCAGCTTCAGAGTAACATTGCAGTCACCCATTAAACACCATGCATTATTGTGAAGGAATCAGCCTTCCTTTGACACATGACAAACACATTCATAGCAAATACCATAAAACGACTCTCATGTATTACTTGCTAATATGGTATATTACTTGCTTGCAATATGGAAAACTGATACTTACATACATATGAAATCTACTGCTATTTATACTTGAACTAACCATAGAACATGCACCACTAATAAACTACTCCTAAAACAACTGGTAGTGGGTAACTGACCCACATACTTAATTCCATAATATTAGGTCAAACACAAGACCTGGTAAAACCCACTGACCCATGGACTTAGCCATGACTTGACCCATCAAGATTATACCCAACATATTGTTAACAATCACTTTATGACTTTCTAATTCTTTCCATAAAAGTCTTCTTTCCCTACCATCATTCTTTGCATAAACAAAAGTACTGTAGATCTTCATCTTTGAGTTAACATCTTCAATTAGGCAAAGGATTGTCTGGCTTGTACAGTGAAAACACTCGTTCCTTGCTTTGTACAAAAATCTTCATTGAGGACTTAACGGGTTTCATAACCTGACAATTGTAAACAGTTTGCGATGATTTAATATTCTTCCCCGAAATCAGACCTCGATCAACATCTAATGAGATCCCATGAGTTCCTAAACTGATTGTTGCCATGCCTGTCAGTAAAAGTCGACCGAAGCTTTAGACGTTGATGCATGGAACTTATGGAGATCACTGACTGGCCACATTTTATAGTGAGCTTAATTAGTAGTATAGAATAATATGAGTGATTATTTATTGCAATGAATAATTATAATAGTCAAATCGAAAATGCAATCAATATTATATTACATGGTATGTTTGGATGGAGTTTGGAGCCGGAGTTGAGGCTGGAGCTTATATTATAAGCCGAAATTGAAGTTTATATATTTTTAAAGTTGTTTGACGAATTAGTTGGAGCTGAAGTTTATTAATGTATAATCGCTTAAATATACATAAAACTAAATTCAGATATAATTCTAACTTTTGCGTGATAATCCATTATATTTTGAAGGATGTTTAAGTATTTGATTAGCTATAAGCCCTCATATACCTCTTTCAATGGGTTTAGGCTTATTAAGTCCTTAAAGCTCTTATAAGCGTCACATGAAACACACTCTATACTCTATATATGAGAAAATAAATAACCTTTACGTGCTAATGCATATAAAATGACACCTTTTTTTTACATATGATGACTAGTTACGGTTTTAGGCCGTGGTTGCCACGGCCTAAAACCGTTAAAGAGATTATCTATTATGGTTGTTACAAGTAGTATATGAATAGGTAGAGAACGAACTGAACAAATCATATTATACAGGGATCAAAAAGCAAAAAACAAAAACTCTTTCAATTCTATCATCACAACTGGATATACAACATTTGATCACTTAAACCATATCATCTACATTGTTTTAATTTTATAAAAAAAATGGATGTAATGTATTCCTCAATCCAATCTCTAAACACCCTTTTAACCATACCCAAATTTACCCACCAAAATTCAAGAATCTCTGCACTGAAACTTAGTCAACCCGTTTCGACCCGCCAACTGTTCGACAAAATGCCTCACTCAACTGATTCTTTAGTATGGAACAGCATTATCCAAACCCATTTAGGAAATTCTGATTTTCATAAGGCAATGTTGACGTATAACGAAATGTTAGCGCGTGGGGTTCGGCCTGATAGGCATACATTTCCTAGAATGTTATCTGTTTGCAGGCTGTCTCGTAGCTTGTCTTTAGGAAAACAGCTTCATGGGCAGGCAATGAAGTTGGGTGTTTGTAATGATATGTATGTGATTGGTGGTTTGATTGAGTTGTATGGGAATCTGGATGGTGTTGATGCTGCGAAATGTGTTCTTGATAAATGTGAAGGGAGGTTGAATTCTGTATCGTGGACGTTGTTGGTTAAGTTGTGTGTTAATAAAAATGAGCCTGCATTGGGGATTAAGTTTTTTAATGAGATGGTGAAGTCAGGGGCTGAGATTGATGCGGTTTTGCTTAGTACGGTTATTAGTGCTTGTGTTCTTGTGAAATCGTTGAAGGATGGTAGGAATGTACATCAAATTGCTAGGAAATGTGGGTTGGAGTTTGATGTGTTGGTGAGTAATTCGCTTTTGAAAATGTATGTGGAATGTGGGAGTGTTAAAGATGCGCGTGAGCTTTTTGATCAGATGACATCACGAGATGCTATCTCATGGACTTCGATTTTGCAAGGGTATGTGAAGAATGGAGAGATAAACGAAGGTTTAAAGTTATTTAGAAAGATGATGATCGAGGATAGCATAAAACCAGACGTTGTAGCGATTTCTAGTATTCTTCCAGCTTGTGCTAGAATGGCAGCCCATAAAAACGGAAGGGAAATTCATGGGTACTTAATTAGAAACAATATTCCGATAAATATAAAAGTCGAGAATGCTTTAATAGATATGTATGCAAAATCTGGACGGTTGGAGTATGCCTCGATTATCTTTTCTAGGATGAAATCCAAAGATATTGTTTCATGGACTGTGATGATTTTAGGCTATAGTTTGCATGGTCAAGGTCATCTTGGAGTTGATTTATTTCAAAAAATCCCATCATTAGACATAGACGAGATCAGTTATGTTACAGCCCTCTATGCTTGTTGCACATCCCGAATGGTTGAAGAAGGTATGCATTATTTCAATTGCATAAAATCACCTAAATTAGTACATTGTGCTTTAGTGGTTGCACTTCTAGCTCGTGCTGGAAAATGTGATCAAGCCAGAGCGTTTATTAATGAACGGAGCATAAAAAGGGAACCAGAGGTATTAAGAGCGTTGATAGATGGATGTAGGATTCATAGGAATATAACTGCAGGAAAAAGATTAATCGAGCACCTATGTGATTTGGAGCCTCTTAATGCTGATAACTACATAATGATGTCAAATTATTATGCACAGAGTGGGAAAAATGACATGGTTGATTTATGGAAAGAGACGATACGAGATATGGATTTGAAACCAAAGATTGCGTATAGTTGGATAGAGTTTAGAAACAAAGTTCATGTATTTAAAACAGGGGATGTATCACATCCAAGATCAGAGGGTATATATTGGGAGTTGGAATGTTTGATGAAGAACTTTGAAGAAGGTGGTTCTCAATGGGCCCCGGAATTTGGTTTTCATGATGTAGATGAAGAGCGAGAGTGTGTTCCTATTGGTCATAGTGAGTTGTTGGCAATTTCATTTGGATTGATTAGCACGAAAAATGAGAGTACTATTCGTGTGACTAAGAATCATCGTGTTTGTCATAGATGTCATGAGGCTGCAAAATATATCTCTAAAGTAACCAGCCGGGAGATCATATTAAAGGATCCAAACTGTTTTCACCATTTCAAGAATGGGATGTGCTCCTGCCAGGAATTTTACTAATTGGTATGCAGGACTTAACCTTAATAAAGGTCAAAGGGTTATCAAACACACCCATAAGCTAAAGTCGAATGGATCTATTTTGATTGAACATTTATGATCAAGTCATGGCTGAAGATGGAAGAACTCTGGAGTTATGCAGCAACAAGTTAGTAAGACCGAAATGTTGTGATACGACGAGTGAAGAAGTGAAGGTATGTGGAATTCTAAGCTATTGACTTTTATTTTCTCAACTACGTTTCCCTCAACTTAGTTGCAATATATTTGATTACCACAGTTTTTGAGAACTTTTTCCAAACAGATTTCCTTTATAAGAGAAAGGCAACTTACGATTAATTTAAAAGTAAACACCATGGGGTTGGCTTAGTGGTAAGTCACTCGGACTTGGTGACTCTGGCTCATGATGCATCAGGTTTCGGTTTTGACTCACACTTGGTGCTACCGTCTAAGGACATGCAGTGGTGGCAAGTGGGGGGTTGACCTGTAAACAATTCTTTGACCTTTTTATGTATAACTAATGCCTTAATTATGATTTATAACAATAATATTATCACAATTATAATCTAACTCTTTGAATAAAACGATTTGAGAGGTTGTACCCATTAAAATCCACCAGTCATGCTTATGGGCCAGAAGGCCCAAACGTAGATGAGTCAAGGTTTAGGAGAAACTTTGCATGTACCGCATGGATTTTTGGACCAAGGTCTTCCTAACAAAACAGACTGAGGTACAGGTGAACTGATTCTCTTTCCTTAGCAGTTGATTTCGCTTTACTACAGATCGGTGGAAAACCATGCATCGGATACCTTACATTTACCTGAAGATCCCTAATTGTGTTTTCTCTAATTTCTCTGTTTGCTTGACTACAGTAGTTTATGTTGACGGAAACAACACCGGGGATCTACTACCTAAGGGGGAGTTAGCAGCTTGAAGACAGCACAAAGCACTGAGGGCCAAATAGGAGGCAGCCCATGTTGTCCATGACTAACCCCAAGAGGCTAAAGATTTTAAGGAGCAAGTAACCTAATTGTCTGCAACAAAACCATCTGATGGAATATTAATCATGAGAACAAAATAACAAATCTATAAAAAAGAGGTGAAGTTAAATGTTAAAATACTTCATACATTTCATCTATATGCTCACTCAAAACACTCATTACCAAATTTTATCTCCTTAACGATACGTTAATTCTGATACTATAGGAACATCTAAGAGACCAAAACTTGTTAAGTTACATGTCCAGAGTGTACAAGCATCCAAATCGTCATTTGGTGCTAGAAAGATATTCAGGTGATGATTTATTGAAATTGAAGTTGTTCTATTGATTTGTTCGAGCTAAAGGCCAGGTGATATAGATGGAGTGATTTCAATAACTATTTTCTCTGCCGTACAATAAATAAGTTTGTATATGTACATATTCGCTTGTGATGTCTCATTTCAAGGGTCTATATCTGTGTGCCAAATGAAATAATGTACCTAGATGAAAATGTGGAATATTCTTGTTCTTTGGCTTGTGATGGATACACTTCAAAGACCATTTCATCATGTAGTGCAGTGAGATGAATACATATATATACAGACACCCACATAGCCACATAGAAGTGATATTTCAAGTTCCGTGACTTGTGATGTCCTGTTTCAAATGTCATCTTATCCGTGTAAGTGAAAAGGATGAAGTGTGCATACATTTATTGTTAATAATAGTCTTTACCGCCACAACAAGAACAAGGATGACAGGCAAGGAGACCTTTGGCGAAGACACCCGTATCCTCGTCAAAGGTCGCTAAACGACAAAAGTGTTCAACTTTCAGACTTCGACTGTGGAAAAAAGGAGCAGAAAAGTTGACCAAAACTTTTGTCAAATGGCATGTCCTTGCCCAAAGTTATAACCTTATCCGACTTCTTCCTGCTATTTCATTTTCGTTAATGATTTATCTCTAATTTTTCCTGCAAGACTTTTGACGAGGACATGTCCTCGTCAAAAGTGTTGACCAAAATGTTGATATGTTAATTATAAGATTAATGAAAAAACAGAATGATACCCGCGTAATGTGACAACGGCATACTTCGTTTTCATTTTTTTTTTGATACGACGATGGCAAACATTGGATTTTAGTAGTTTACCGTTTTCATAGTTTTGAGAGAATGGATTTGTATTTAAATTTGTGCAAAATAAAGATAAAAATAAAAAAGTCGCAAGTTAAACAATAACCTATGATATAAAAGAACTAAATAATTTGTTTTGTGTACTTATGAGTAGATGATAGTTTTGTCATATGAAAATGAAAGGTGTGATATGTTATGGTACCTAGAGATGGCAAAAAAATCCGAATCCGACGGAGAATCCGATACCCGACCCCGATTTGACCGGGGAATCCCTAAGTTGACCGGGTATGGGGATGGGGATGGGGAATCCCCATTACTCAAAAGCGGGTATGGAGGCGGGGATGGTAATACCCTCGGGTCCCCGTACCCGTCCCCGTCCCCGAATATCTTTTATACATGAATAAAATTATATTTGTATATAATATTTAAAATATTCTCAATTAATAGCTAATATACTCTTGTTAATGGTCGTTGTACCTTTGCATGTTGGATTAGTTTGCGTTTTTGTTTCCAATTGTTGTCGTTTTCGTACTTACGATAAGTCGTACTCTTTACTATGTTTTGTCGAATGCTTGAACTTAATCTAATGAATGAATTTTGTTTGC
>LBNU01028710.1:25644-62478 GCA_014162995.1 Artemisia annua | reverse complement strand
GAGAGATTTGTTTAGCCTATATCAACGTCTAGGGTTGTTAAGGTCTGTTTTTAATTATCTTAGTCAAGTAGGAGTCGGTTGATTGGCTTGTGTTCCAGCCCAACCCGTTATCACAGCCGACTTAGGACTCTTGTTAGAGTCGGTTTTACCTCCCCCTCATCTCTATAAAAGGAGGTGAGGGAGACGAGTTGTATACGCATTCTTTCTTTACTAATCTACAATCGATTAGGGATACTTACTTGTGCAAAGCTTCTATCTTTCTGTCACATTATTGTTGCTGTTGTTGTGTGTTTCGAGAAGTCGATCGGTTCGCTTCTAGTTCTTGGTTGTTGGTTGCGATTAAATACCAACATACTCTTAACCTCACTGGTTTATACTTTAATTTCGTTTATATATCCGCTGTCGCCTCAGCCTGGGGATACACCATTAATAATGGCGTCACATCTGGGACATGTGCTTGTTGTTCGATGGTTATTAAAATACACCATTTATACTGGAGTCTTTGATGTGGAGTACTTTCAAAAGTTCATGTGGACCCCTAACGGGATGAATAAAACAGCCCTTGATGTGGCATTTGAAGAAGGTCATGTTGAGGTAGCAAAGCTACTACTGGAAAATTCTCTCCAGCGTTTGGTCTCAAAGAGGAACAATGAAGGAAAGCTTCTGGTTTCCATGTTATGCAACCCTGAACATGACAATATTATTTTGGATACTTTTGAGAAGGCAACAAACGCAGTCATGCATCCATTAGCCATAAAATCAATCACTATTCACGAAGAAGAAGATCCACGACAAGGTACTAATTCTATAAATCCAAGCTTGGAAGCTATAGATAAAAAATTGACCACATAAAATAGTAATTTTGTTGACTACATACAATGACAATTTTAAATCTTTAGCTACCTTAAGTAGCTTTTAAAAAATAAACTCAAACTTCAACTAGATCTTTTATATAAAGAGTTTATGTCATAGCCGTTCAAAAAAAAAAAGAGTTTATGTCATAAAATAGCAACTTACTTTTGGAGATTGTTTATTTTAATACTTAAGCTTTCTTTTATTTATAATGGTTATTTACATGTGTAAGTCATAAAAGGAAACTAGAGGTTTTAATAACCCCAAAAAGTGTTACTAAATCTAACTTTTAGCTACAATTTTTTAAAATATGGGTAAAAACTTTAAATTGTAAGATTTAATGACACTTTTTATAAACAATCTCAAAAAGCAAAAAATATATCCGCACACTTTTTCTCTTCGACACTTTTATGCACTCTTTAAGTGTAAGAAAATCACATTAAAATTTAGTGACATCCTTTTATACTTTTAGTGACATTCTATTACTTTATTAACACTTTTTTTAACACTTAGTGACACTTTTTATGTCACTAGATGATAACTTTTATTTAGGGAATGGTTATTATATTTTTGACTCATTTTAATACACCGGCTAAAATTTTGACCGCTAGTTCCTTTAAAAAAATAAATAATTAAAAAATAAATAAACAAACTTATATCGTACAAAATATAACTTCGATACTTTAAATTGAGAAAAATAAAGTTGAGTACTTAAAATTTAAATTGACCTAAATTGTGATATCTTTCCGTGCAAATTGCCTTATAAATTAATTTAATGAGTTTTTCTAACTTATGCCCTAGGGCACAAGCTAAGTACACCAAAAGCACTATGGGACCTACGAAAGTACTTAGGAATCTACACAAAAGTACAAATTTTTATACTTTTGTGTGGGTCTCTAAGTACTTTTATGTACTTTTTAATGTGTTTAACTTGTGCCCTTAAAGCACAAGTTAGAAAAATCAAAATTTAATATATACTTATGGATATTTATAAATAACAATAACGTATATGTTTTTAGTTTGTTTGTTTGTTTGTTTGTTTTTTCTTTTTTTTTTTAAATATAATGTATACGGAGTATAAAGTTTAGGGGGTGTAAAGTTGGGTAATTGAGTTTGACCAAACTGAAGCTAATTTTAACTTTTATTGGCTAATAGTAATATTTCATTTCGCCTACGTAGCAAAATCAAGTTGTCCTATTGGTCCAATTGAAAACTTGTCAAGATTTGATTATCCATTTTATATGTTCACTCATTGTATAAGATATAACGATTATTATTATATATGTGATATGATGTGATAACGAGATAACTTGTTCGCACTAGACTGGGTGTAATGGTGGCCCTCATCTCCACTGTCACATCAGTTTTTTCTTTCTAGGACAACTTCATTACCAATTTAGTGTAACAAGAAAACCGATGACACTACCAAAAAATACTCTAAAAAATCATTTAATAAAACACCCAACACACACAAACTCTGAACACAACTCAATCGCATATGCGACCGACTACTGCTTTTTCTTGAGGTGGGACGCGTCGAAGGGCAAGGGCAGGGGACGCATCCAATTTCTTGCCATTACACATAGCCTAAAGGTCAATTAGTACTTGGGTTAAGTTATACTATTGAGCATAACTAGCCATGTCAATTCTCATCCCAGATATTCACGGCAGACATGGATGGATAAAATATGATGGTACATGGCTTCTTATGATCCGAAATACAATTTTATCATTATAATAAAAGAAAAATACTAATGAAAATAGGTTACAAAAAGGAAACTTTATTTAGGGTTCGATTGCAACCATGTCCAGTGTTTTTTTATTGAAAAGTACTAATGTAAATAGGTTTACAAAAAAGAAACTTTATTGAAGAGGTTGTTTATTATCATTATTATCATTGTGTAATTTTAGGGGTGATTATTATAATTTTCATGACAGACAATTGTAAAAATTCAAAAGATTGTTTAGAGTTAATTACTACAGTAAATCATTCTATGTGGTTTGACGGGTTTAACGAAAATGGTCCTTATACTTTTTCTTTCCCCGGATTCCTTTCCCATGAATTTGACTCGTAACGAGTTTGGTCCCTTGATCAATATTTTCGTTACTTTTTTTAATATGGGTTTGATTTCTTTTTGGGTAGAGATCCTCTCAAGTTATTTATAACTTGATTGATCAAGTTGCAATTATCAACCATTGGATCAAATCCAATGGCTCAAATCATGATTTGAGTCATTGGATTTGATCCAATGGTTGATAATTGCCTAATTTGATCAGTCAAGTTATAAATAACTTGAGAGGATCTCTTCCCTTTGTTTTTTGAGGCTTTTTGAATTTGTAATAGTACATGGCTAGAAACAAACCATAAACCGCACCACCTAACTAAACCATCAGATCTGCATTTTTATAGCCCTTTTTAAATATTATGTAACGGGGCCTTCGATTTAGTATATATGCATTAGTATTTATGTCTAAGTATATTATATTTTGAATATTCCATAATAGTTAAGTTTTTGGTGATTTACGGAGGCTCATTCGTAGTTTTGCATCGGGCCACCCAAATCAATGAGACGGCCCTCATGCAAATAATTATCAAAACCATTGGATATTCATCCAGTTCGATCCACAATTAATGGATGTCAACGGACAAAATGGATAATTATTTGAAATGGATATGGCCAAGTTGATTTTTAAATTGTAAATCGAACACAAAAAATTAAACGAACAGGATTTAAAAANCATAAAATTTAAACTGGCCTAAAGTATAGTATTTTTTTATATGATTTACCCATTTTTTATGGGATTTTCGTTATGTGTTTGCTTGTAGCATATTGCCATATAAAATCATCACATTGCCACATTGTTATAGGGTAGTTTTGATCTAATGTACATGCATTTAAATATTTAATTAACAGGATCACCACAAGCCTATATCAATAGCATAATGCTAAGTCGTATCCACAATCACACGAAAATAAGACTTGGAAGTCTTTGGAAAAGCTTGATCAAGGTGAAATTTAATTGACTCCAAACAAGAACACGATTCTTCACCTTGTATCCCATATCGGAAACCTAAACTATGCTCGTAAAATTCTTGTAAAACACCCTTCTCTCGTTTACCATTGTAACTCTGTAGGGGAGACACCAGCTTATATTGCCGCAAAGGAGGGAAATGTGGATATTCTTGCAATTATAATCAACTACTTTCGAACGAACAATGATGACATTGAATCACTCGTGAAAAGAAGAATAGATAACCACACTGCATTGCATATTGCCATACAAAATCATCATGTTGGGGTAGTGTTTTGGTTGATAAAAGAAGTTCCTCAGCTTGCAAATCTTGTCAACAACTTCAATGAAACCTGATCTACCTTGCTGCGGAAAGAAGGTATTATTATCTACTGAATCATATGTTGACCAAGTGCGAAACAAAAAGTTTTGAGGGACCCCAAGGCAAAACAGCATTACATGCAGCAGCCATATCAGGATCAAAAGGTAATTCTAAAAATTTCTAACTAATTCTCAAAATATTTCACAAGATGAGGGATGAGGGATGTTGATGGATAAAAAAGTTGTTACGAAGTTTTTCTAAAAGTGTATAGTTTTGATATATATATATATATATATATATATATATATATATATATATATATATATATATATATATATATATATATATATATATATATCAAAACTACCACCACAAGCACCCTACCATCGCCCTTATGACCACCCTAGCTCCTCCTAGTCGTCACCTAGCTTCCCTTAGTCACCCCCTACTGTCCTTAACCACCACTCCAAGCAATGGACTTGTTCTCCAAGATTTCGAGTAGTATAAATAGGCCGAGACCCCCATAACCTTCAAACCATCCCATCAAAGATCTTCTACCTCGAACCAAAGGTGTAACCTGATCCTAGCAGTCGCCTAAGGTCCCTTAGAAGCCATTGGAAGAAAGGCACAACGAAGAAACAGCCCCTGAAGCCCTTTTCTTGTCGAGAAAACCCTAAGTCCCCGTTCAACCCATTTTTAACGTGTAAGCTATTTCTACTAGTTCTATAAGCTCTATTTTAGTTCTATAATGTTTATAAGTTGTATTAGATCCTATTAGAAACCTTTTTTAAGCCTTGATCCTTTAAAACTAGAAGTTTTCATTTTAAAACCCTAATTTATATCGAATTCATGTTTTTGGATCAAAAGCCCTTTTCATAAGCTATAAGCAAGTTAAAGCTACTTATATAAGCTTATAATAATGAGCTATAAGTTCTAAAACTCTTTTGGATTATTAAAATGTACTTTGCATGGTTTTTGGACAAGTTTTGTAACGCTTTTCATGCAAAGGGGTATATATTGTAACTTTTGGAAACTAATATGTATAAGGGTTTTTTTTGCCATTTCCCTGAAGTTATAAGTATAAGGACCTGTTTTGTAAAGTTTTAAAGTCTAAGGATTAGTATATATATAGTTATTTTCATAAAGGACTAGTTTCGTAAAAGTTTATAACCCAAGGGTATATATTGCCAATTTACAAACTTAAGGTTTTAAATAAGATATTGTATCATAAATCAAAATATTATCTTTCTATTTAACAACGTATCACAATATTAGGGAGCTTCATGTGACGGGTTTCATTTGGGTATTCGTTTTGACGAGTTTGCTGGGTTTACGATTTAAAATGCCCTGGCTCCTCAAACGTTTACTACATGACCTCTGAATTATGATGGCCCGAACGGTATTACGTTATATCTAAATCTAGTGAACCCTAGAAACACTTACCTCATAAACAGAGTCTTGAAACATAAACAAACCAACTAAGACTTGACATACACTACCTCAGATTGCGTGAGTAAGCCGTCTAGATATCCGAGTCACTTTGACATCAATCAGAATTCCCTAAACTAAGGTGAGTTTGTAGCCTCACTTTTTAAATGCTTTCTAAACCCGTGAAAGGGATACATGCTTTAAATCCGAATACAAGTATTTTCAAAACTCATGATTCATTATTGCACAAGTACCACTATTTGCCACTATTACTTGAATTTCATGAACAATAATCACTTGCGAGTGAATGTGAATATGGTGGATAGATCTATCTGGAGTTTGACAACTCCCGTTGGTGTGCCCCTACCGGGTACCAATTAGCACTATATTTGAGTACTTCGGGGTTAACTTTGGCAAGTTAATCCTACGTCTAGTCACTGATTGGTCTGCAGTGCCATCATTGGACTTGGACAGTTAACGTGAGGTGTCATGAGCTTAGATGCAATAATACTACATTTTTCCTTGATGGGTTTAACAACTGAACCCAGTGGAACTTATATTCACACTATTCTCACTTAAACCTATGAAATTCACTCAACCTTTGTGTTGACCTTTAAGCATGTTATCCCAGGTAACTGAGCACTTATGGCCTTTCTTGCACGGAGTGTTTCATCTTCTTTTATTTCAGAACGGGTCTTTGGGACCTCTCTTTTGTAAAAGTTTATCTTTTACTGTAAAAGCTTGATGAATAAATGAATGATAACTTATATTTTAAAAACGTCTCTTCTCGAGTCGTTTTCTATTATTGTGACTGTGTATCCATGAGGTAATACCCCCAGATCTAGCATCCGCTGCGATCTGTGAAAAGGGGGGTGTTACACAAAGTTCGCTTGTACATCCAAATTCTTTTAGTATATGTATCAAAATTTTATTTTGCATCAAAATATAAAAAGTCAAAAATTTTGTGCATTAAAATTTTTATTTTTTTTTGCATTAAAAGAACATATAAAACTTAAATTAGAAAAACTTACTTCATAACTTTTTGTGCACCAACATCCTGTATCTTGAAAAAAAAATCATAATTTTTTGAATTCTTTTTATTTTGCGCACTAAAATTTTGTAAATCGACATTTTGTAGGGGTGTGCAGGTTTCGGTTTGGGTCGGTTTTTGGCTAAAAACGAACCGAAATGTTCAGTTTTTATAGAACCCAAAACCGAAACCGTTCGGTTTTTCCAGTGATGCACTAATACAACTTAAAGTCAAAATCGGTCATTTCTTGCATTTCACTCAAAATCATAAGATACTTTCTAGAATTTTCTCAATTTAACTCAATTCCTTAACATATCGACCACTAGCCTCTTTTAAACTTTTAAAAATTTGGATTCAAGCTACAATAATAAGTCAAACTCTACACATCACTTAAAACCTTCTTTAAAATATCAAGAAAATATCTACCTGCTTATTTACCCAACTCAATACATAACTACTTTTCTAGGTATTTTCCTTATAGGTCTTGCACTTAGCCTTAACGTTGTCATTCAATTTACATTCACGCTTATCTAATTTTTAACAAGACATACTCTCGTTTAGTTTTCATGTTTCCAACTCTTAACCCTGTACTCGTGTTGTATCAGTTACACATAAGCCCAATAATTTAAAATTATTTATTTACATAAAAAGGTGTCCCATTCCATGTAAATAAGGATATTATAAATTTATAGTTTGGTGATTTACAAATTCTTTATTTAAATAAAAAGACGTCCCAATTTATTTAAATAAGGAGATTATAAATCATCCTACTCATGTATCCCAACACAACATTCATATATATCTATTATTTCTTTACTTTTCTATCTCTACATTCTTTTACCATATGTCAATAACTTTTCAGTTTAACTTTAATCTTTCGTAGCTTTAGATCCAACCTTACTATTCCTTCGCAAAGGAAACTTGGCCTTACCCCGCAAGGATTCACCTTTCCATGTAGAAACTATAACATCCATTGACTCTTCCCGGTAGGGACTATAACATCCATTGGCCCTTCCTCGTAGGGATTCGCCTTTCCCCGTAGGGACTATAACATTTACTCACACAGGGATATAACACATCCTGTAGGATCTTTAACATTTACCAAGGAAATAGGCAATCCTTGATGGTGAAGGCAAATTTAAATCATCCCAAAGGATACTATAATATATGGCAAGAAAATAGTCAAAGTCTTGCCGGTCAAGGCAAATTTAAATCATCCAGAATGATAATATAATCCAAGCAGGGCCGGTCCTGAGTTTTCTGATGCCCTGGGCGAGTGATGAGACGAAAAGTGTTACACTTTTAGGGGGTCATTTAAGCCCTAATTCGTATAAATGTGATCAAATATTGCCCTAAATCGTTCCTTTTGTCATTTTAGGTACTTTTGAGAGGAATTCTGGAAAACATGCATATTCGGACGTTTTTGGAGCATAAAAGTGAAGAAAACGACAAAGTCTCAAAAGATGAAGATTTACAACCTGACGGCGTCAGAAGTCACAAGGTGAAGCCGTCAGCAAGTTTTGACAAANAATTAAATTTTTTGAACTTGTAAAAAACATACAATTTAAGTTTTCTTAAAAAGTGAACAAAGACATTAAAAAGAGAACAATCATGCTTAGCATTCTACAAATGCTTATTTAATAAATTAAACAAATAAAAGAACTACAGTAGAAAATAAACTAAGCATATTAAAAGAGTAACACAATATTTCAAAAAAAAATAGTCAATGGCCTAAAAGTTTCCGGCCAATCACACACGTGCGTCACCCAACCATTTTAATATATAATTTTTTTTTCACATTCTCTCTCCACCAAACTTCTTCTTCTCCCCCAAAGCTTCATATGCCATCTCTGGATCTGTCTGCTCCTTCATATTTTTCTATCTATTAATTCGAACATGAATCTAAAATTTGATGCCCCTAAAAGTTTGTTGCCCTGGGCCGTCACCCACCTCGCCCAGTACTAGGGCCGGACCTGGATCCAAGTTATTATTACTTTAACATTTTACACATTTTATCATTTACGTACTTTTATCATTAAGTACCGTTCAATTTCCAATTTCTTATTAGACCATGGGGTATGGTGGCACAAATGCATGCCAAAGTCTAGGTGGCAACTCATTTGGCATGCCAAATCTCATGTTACCATACCACTATTGTATTGAGCCAATTTGAATGCCAATTAATTGGCTTGAGTGAATGTTAGAAAAGGACAAATAGATGAATTTTTTAACATGGGTTTTTTTTTGTTGAGTGTGTTTTTAGTTGGGTATGGTGGGTCCTCAAATGGCATGTGAAAGAGATGTTATGAGTAAAGGGGTATTTTTGTGTGTGAGTGTTAAAATTAAAGATGTTGAGGTGGCGCTGATGTGGCATTAAAAGTGAGTTTTGGCATGCTATGACACCCCATGCTCTTAGCTTACGCAATTTTACCACATCTTTTAATTTCCCTTTAATCTTAGACAATATTTTATATAATACTTGTCAATATATAACCATCAATTTCATCATCTCTTTAATACATTTTAGCATTTATCTGTCAACCTTAAGTTGACCATATTTTGAATTCTATATTATCACCGCATTTTAGTCCACTCGACTCTTTCACGCACATAGACCTCACATTATTGGTTTATTTTATAACACTTTCCTTTCTCTTATTGTGCTCATCATACTTTAACGTTCTTAATTTGCTAACATAATTCTATTCATGTTTTTCATTTCCTTCTAGCGCATTATATATCATTTATGATTTTTAGCACAATATATGTTAACCATCATTTCTACTCATCACATTTATCCATACTTCGCTTTCGAGACTTACTTGTCATGTATTCTTGCTACATGTTCTCTTCACCTCTTAATCATACGTTTAGACCTCATCATATTTTAATTTATTCATTAAGCAATTATACTTTGGGAAAATAATAAAAAAATACATTGAACTTGACACTTTTTCTCATTATATGTTGCCAACTATTTTTTTTTTCATTGTAACACAAAACTTGACATTTTTTGTCATTGTATGTACTAAGCGTCGCATCGTTAGTCCTTTACACTAACGGTCGTTAGTAAATAACTTAAAATCCCGTTTTCTTCCGATTTACACGTTTTCATCCGTTTTCTTACGTTTTTGTCCGATTTTACACGTTTTCTTCCGTTTTTTTTCATTTTCGTCCATTTTTTTACGTTTACGCCCGTTTTTTTACGTTTTATTCCGTTTTTTTACGTTTTCGCCCATTTTTTTATGTTTTCGTCCGTTTTTTTACGTTTTCGTCTTTTTTTTACGTTTTCGTCCGTTTTTTTACGTTCACGCCCTTTTTTTACGTTTTCACACGGTTTTTTACGTTTTCTTCCGTTTTTTAAGTTTTCAACCGGTTTTTTACGTTTTTTTTCCGTTTTTTAACCTTTTCGTCCAAACTTGGGTTAGTTGACTAGCAACTAATTCCGCCCTTCTTCCAAAACCGAGATTTTACTTGCTTTCTAAAAAATATAAAAATACAAAAAGAATCTTCCTTCCACCCTTAGACCTATTAGATTAGCTATTCTATCCTAACGAACACTATTCCCTGTGAGAGAACGATCAATCCCCCGTACTTACCACTATCCTATACTACATCGGTCAGGTACACTGCCTGGTGGGGTTGTAAGCCTCTTGAGATCCCTCGAGAGGTAAAACCTGTTGTAAGATTACAAAACCACGCATCAGCGAGCCGGCTAAAAAATGCCCTTTATAAAAAAAATAACAATGTATGTTTTAGAGGTTTGAAATCTAGTTAAACTAAGGGCATCCCGATACAACAAAATCTTTTGATGCGTTTTTTATGATACAATGTATCACAGAAGTTCAAAGTCAAAGAAGGCAAAAAATTTACTGATTTTAGAGTATAATTTTGAGTATATAAAAGTTTAGTGTGAGTGAAAAAATCGTCTTTGCTCAATTAAATTTATTACCATAGTCGAGAATATAGTAAACAAAATGCTCTATACGGCTCATCCTCATACTTAATTTTGTTTAGTAAGCAAAATATTACATTACGACAATACTTCAAATTACCCAAATAACAACAACAATTAAATTTTTTGAACTTGTAAAAAATATACAATTTAAGTTTTTTTTAAAAGTGAACAAAGACATTAAAAAGAGAACAATCATGCTTAGCATTCTACAAATGCTTATTTAATAAATTAAACAAATAAAAGAACTACAGTAGAAAATAAACTAAGCATATTAAAAGAGTAACACAATATTTCAAAAAAAAATAGTCAATGGCCTAAAAGTTTCCAGCCAATCACACACGTGCGTCACCCAACCATTTTAATATATAATTTTTTTTTCACATTCTCTCTCCACCAAACTTCTCCTTCTCCCCCAAAGCTTCATATGCCATCTCCGAATCTGTCTGCTCCTTCATATTTTTCTATCTATTAATTCGAACATGAATCTAAAATTTAATGCCCCTAAAAGTTTGTTGCCCTGGGCCGTCACCCACCTCGCCCAGTACCAGGGCCGGCCCTGGATCCAAGTTATTATTACTTTAACATTTTACACATTTTATCATTTACGTACTTTTATCATTAAGTATCTTCAATTTCCAATTTCTTATTACCTTACACAATTTTACCACATCTTTTAATTTCCCTTTAATCTTAGACAATATTTTATATAATACTTGTCAATATATAACCATCAATTTCATCATCTCTTTAATACATTTTAGCATTTATCTGTCAACCTTAAGTTGACCATATTTTGAATTCTATATTATCACCACATTTTAGTCCACTCGACTCTTTCACGCACATAAACCTCACATTATTGGTTTATTTTATAACACTTTCCTTTCTCTTATTGTGCTCATCATACTTTAACGTTCTTAATTTGCTAACATGATTCTATTCATGTTTTCCATTTCCTTCTAGCGCATTTTATATCATTTATGATTTTTAGCACAATATATGTTAACCATCATTTCTACTCATCACATTTATCCATACTTCGCTTTCGAGACTTACTTGTCATGTATTCTTGCTACATGTTCTCTTCACCTCTTAATCATACGTTTAGACCTCATCATATTTTAATTTATTCATTAAGCAATTATACTTTTCAACTTCTATCACATAACACATGTCTCTATTTAACTTCTCAAACCTCACTAGGTCATCACACATTGTATTAGCATATATGACATTATATTTAATTCGTGCGTTTCTATGCAACATGATTCTATCACTCACATTTCTACTACGCCACACTTTAATCATTTATTACATTGCAAATAACGCAATCTAGTTCAATCATGCCTTTCTACGCATTATACTATACACATCTTCACTATCATCATATGTCTTAACCTACACATTTAGGCATTTAAACTCAAATCATCCTACCTCTAATGCTTCTAGTCATGTTTTCTAATGCATCATACCATAGCAACATCCTTACTTTACTTAGACATCTAGCCCATATCTATAACTTAGCATTCGCACAATAACACCATCTTATATCCGACACTATCCAACAAGTGTCACGACACTATTAAACACATTCAAATCATTTGGTCTATGGTTATATAACACATTCGCAATAATCAATTCATGTCTAAGTACTATCGTAATCTTATCACAGATGTAAGCACTTAATTCACCTTATAACTAAGGCGTATATTTTTTCGTTAGTATACTTATTCGCGCAACTTATTATTGCGGCACATGCAACTAATAGTGGTCTAAGTTTAGGCAACCATATAGTGGCAACCTAAATCCCTTATACCGATGCTCTAATACCAAGTTGAAAGGCCCCAAACCAAAATCAAATTTTATTATTATTTTTTACCAGTAACCATTTAGCAGGCGGCCAAATGCATTTGGCTGGCAGCTAAAAGCCTTCTATCTGCCCAAAAAATTTTCCACTTTATTTTCTGAAAAACCGACTTCCAAGGACTCGATAAAACATAAAACTTCGCAGANGAAAACGGAATTATAAGTTATTTACTAACGACCGTTAGTGTAAAGGACTAACGATGTGACGCTTAGTACATACAATGACAAAAAATGTCAAGTTTTGTGTTACAATGAAAAAAAAAATAGTTGGCAACATGAAAATGGGAAAAAGTGTCAAGTTCAATGTATTTTTTTATCATTTTCCCATATACTTTTCAACTTCTATCACATAACACATGTCTCTATTTAACTTCTCAAACCTCACTAGGTCATCACACATTGTATTAGCATATATGACATTATATTTAATTCGTGCGTTTCTATGCAACATGATTCTATCACTCACATTTCTACTACGCCACACTTTAATCATTTATTACATTGCAAACAACGCAATCTAGTTCAATCATGCCTTTCTACGCATTATACTATACACATCTTCACTATCATCATATGTCTTAACCTACACATTTAGGCATTTAAACTCAAATCATCCTACCTCTAATGCTTCTAGTCATGTTTTCTAATGCATCATACCATAGCAACATCCTTACTTTACTTAGACATCTAGCCCATATCTATAGACTTAGCATTCGCACAATAACACCATCTTATATCCGACACTATCCAACAAGTGTCACGACACTATTAAACACATTCAAATCATTTGGTCTATGGTTATATAACACATTCGCAATAATCAATTCATGTCTAAGTACTATCGTAATCTTATCACAGATGTAAGCACTTAATTCACCTTATAACTAAGGCGTATATTTTTTCGTTGTATACTTATTCGCGCAACTTATTATTGCGGCACATGCAACTAATAGTGGTCTAAGTTTAGGCAACCATATAGTGGCAACCTAAATCCCTTATACCGATGCTCTAATACCAAGTTGAAATGCCCCAAACCAAAATCAAATTTTATTATTATTTTTTACCAGTAACCATTTAGCAGGCGGCCAAATGCATTTGGCCGGCAGCTAAAAGCCTTCTATCTGCCCAAAAAAATTTCCACTTTATTTTCTGAAAAACCGACTTCCAAGGACTCGATAAAACATAAAACTTTGCAAAATCATTATACATATACTAAATATGAAATCTGCACTTGGACGTTACATAAATATTTTCGGAAGCATAAATATCGGCTTATGCAAAACGCCCTTTATACATTTCAAAGCATAACTTACACAAGACTCTTTAACACACTTCAATTTCCACAAATATGACTTTAACACTATAACAAGACTCGACAATACTCTTTATTTTAAAGGTTATAACTTCACGACACTTTGGGGGTTTAAATTGATCAAGAATAGAATCTATTTGCACTACCACAGCACATGGGCAAATACTCTTCCATTCCATGCTTCCAATGCTATGGCCTTGTAAGCAAGACCTTTCTTGCTTCACATTAACCTACAAAAATAGTTAATAAATAAACCGTAAGCATTGCACTTACTAAGTAATAGGTAATAACGCATCATCATAAACAATCTAGTCATACTCTCAATATATACTCATCATGGCTAATCCACATGTTAACCGTACTTTACTTGCACACATAGCACATGTCATTCATCATCACATAATCACGTCAATTCATCCCATACCATAACTACATGCAAAACTAGGTAAAACGCTTACCTTAGCTAGTTTATCTACTAGCCTAATCTAACACCTTGTCCAATGCTTTTATTCATATTTCTTCAACACTTAGCACAGTCAAAACACATAATACTACAAATTATAAATCGATATAACAATACATTATGTCACACCCGCCTGAGGTGGAAACGCGAGGCGAGATAGAGAGGATCATCATAACATATTGATATAAGAAATTAGAAAATTCACTACATGAAAAACTAACACAGATGTCATTACGACTCCAACACAAGTAGAGACTTGTGTCATGGCAAGTTGCTACCACAACAACATAGTCATAAAGTCAAATACAGAAGTTTTCACAACTCGGGACAAGTATAAGTCAACATGTTCCCAAATAAAACTAAATAAATAATCTAAATCCAAAGGAGTGTTCTAATGAAAATCAGCCAATGAAAATGACCCGCGAGGTTTAATCTTAGGTTTTGCTATGGCCAAGTAGGAAGTCTATCCTCCTTAAGCATTACTAGTGTTATCACCTAAAAATGAATAGTTGAAAATATCAACATAAAGTTGGCGAGCTCGCAGTCTTAGAATGTAAACCGCGTTTGTTGTGCATATAAACTTGTGGGACAATAGTGAGTAAGATATGCATATACAAACACTTAGTAAAAACATACGAAGCGCAACAACTGAACCCCATGACTGCATACACACATAAATTGACTGGATTATATTCACCCTTCGTTTATAACCACACAGAAATGCAAGGGTAGGGGTGTTAACCCAAATAGTACTATCAATACATCCTTCGGCTCCAACCAAGAGTTAAACAGTTCTGCATAATTGTTATCACGCCAATTAAATCCTCATAATAAGGCACATATAGCAATACAAACGCACATCTTGTCCAAAACGTAGAATAACATAAAAGCATTCAAAATATCATTTGAGTATCATTTCCCCCCAAGGAAAATAATTAAAAAGGGGCTACGAAACTCACCTCAACAAGTAGTAATTACGGAATTAAGTACTTAAGCTTGAACGAAACAATGTGCCCTAACCGCGACCTAATTCAATAAGACGCCTTAGGAACAACAATATATGTACTATACGCATATGAGTTTTAAAAAGTTTTATCACCCATATAAACTTGTAGTGAAGTTTCATAAAGATTCGTAAGTCAAATCATTTAAGAAAAACAAGTAAAATGCATTTTTGGTTCCAAAACTCTCTAATAAAGTTGCTGATTGGAATTAAATTACGACGTTAATCGGCCAAAACTTCTTCGTTTCTTGGCCAATTTTGCTCATTCAAAGCCCTAAACATAGGGAAAAAATGCCTGATTTTAAGAAACTATGGCCTCCTTTAGTGAAATCATGTTTTAGATGCCCAAAAATTCATTAAAAGCTATTGTTCCCAATTGATTATTTTATTCAGAAATTTGGCCCGACTTTGCAAGGCTATAACTCTTTCGTTTTTCATCCACTTTTCAAAATTCAAGTTCCTGGAGTTAGGTCTATGTCTTAGCTTTCCAAAAAGTCGAATTGGAGCTTCTAGTTTGGATTTTAAGTCCTCCATTTATGTCCTTTCTGTCGAGGACTCCAACAGCTTGAGCTGTTGGGTAACTCGTCGGGTGAAAATGTTTAAAAATACGAATAAATTTTTAAAACTTATAAATTTTTGGTAGAATCTACCTAGGCCATAAGTGTTATCTAAATTGGTAAACACTAGCTCACAAATCGACTGATTTTCTACTCATATTTGATGTTATTTGTAACTAAGGTTAAAACAACTTTCGACACTACAAATCTAACAGGGTGATATGAAATGATGCTTAATGAATTAAATTTGAATGAAAAAAGAGTTAAATGAGGTGCTTACAAGTATTGGTGATGATTAGTGTCAAGAAAGGGCACAAGAACTACTAAGACCATAGAAAACCCTAACTTTTGAACTCCCAAACCCAAGCTTCTTGCAAACCCTTTTATATAAACACTTAACCAAACTAACCTAACATTAAAATGCTCTTGTTTAGCCCTTTCTAGCGAAAATATGGTAGAGAGAGTGAGTGTGTTTGCGTGTTTGAAAGTGTGAGAAAAGAATTGCTAGTTTGGTGCCTTTTATATTAGAAATTTTGGGATGGTCAAGGATAGTTTTAAAAGTCACAAGGTGGTGTATGATCAATTAGGGAAATGGAGTCACAAGGCTCCTCCTTGAGCCATGTGTGGAGAATGGGACACGGGGGTTTGGTTTTCAATACTTGCTAGATTCAAAACTTGTTTAGTTAAGGCATCATGGGGTTTAAAAGCATGTTTTGGCTTATCCTATAATGAGGGCCGGTTTTTTTTTATCAAAGAAAAGGGGGTAAATTTTAAAAAATTTAAGTATATAAGTGTAAGTATGTATATATAAGAAAGGTGGTGAAGTGTTGGGTATTTTGTGTATGCATGCATGCAATATGATGCAAGTTTGGAAGACTTACGTAAAATTTATAAAACCAAATGCAAATAACTTATAAAACATGCTTATGAGCGTGATAAGGTACTTGTTAGACGTATACTAAACTTAGTCTAGTGCTGGAATACGTTCAAAGTTATTTCTCTTGTACGCAGGATAACCTAATGGTTATACGTTAAATCAAGTATCCACGTGTTCAAAGTAAACGTTCAAGTTTATGGTTAAATGTTAACCTCAAAATGTTAGTTGCTACACATTATAATCATATTACTTTCGTCATTCCATAGCTAATTTATCAAAGCCAACACCACAATCACTTGGTTCCTAAACCTGATCATTAAAACATTAACACTTAATATTACTTTGATGCATAACTAATAGAGAGGTTTACACAACCCAAAAATATACCCACACTCATCTCTAACATTCATATGATCATAAACATGATCATATGAGAAAAACCCCCAAATTCACTCAATTAATCAATACCCATTGAAGGGACTTAACCGAAAAACACTATAACGTCATCACATTAGCTTAAAACCCTTTTTGCCAAAACCTTCAAATTTTTTTATGAACCCTAACTCTTAAATTGGCAATTTAACTAGAATTATGGGTTGCTTACTTGTAGGGATGATTGATATGGATATAATTCTTGATTTGGGACCTCAAATCACCATTTGGAAATTCTCCTCTTTTCCATCCCTTTGAAACCCACGAACCAATAAACATTCTGGAAAGTTATGGAAGAGCCAGGGAATTATCTAGTTATAAGAATTATGTACTAGTTTACTTACTTGGCAAGTTTGGTTCCTCATGCCCGCTTTTCTATTACTTGGGCCACGTAGTATTTTTCATAAACATATAACTTAAACATTGACTAAGTACTTAACTTAAGTTTGACTATCTTTTTGACGTTCTACTTCAAACATTTGACTAACCAATCAAATGAAGTCTTCTAACATTAAAGGTGATGGTCAAACTATCGCAGTGGCATTTTGGTAATAAAATAATATTAAAACTGTTTTGGGATGTTACACTTCTATCCAAAAGATGGAACTATTTTTGTTTTTCCGTCGTTTTAATTTAAAATTTTGTGATAGAAACTTTTCTTGTGAATAAATTTGGAACTTTTGGTTCTTCAAGCTTGATTTAGATTGGTATATGGGATAAATGAATCTTCTGCTTTTTCTTTTTCTTTTTTTATAAAATTTAGATCCAAAATATGAAAAAATAACCTATAAGTACACGCGTATCTTTGACGAAATTGTGGTTCAATTTTAACTTTTATTATCCGATCACTTTGCTCAATTTTTACCATGTGTCAAAATAAAGCATAATGTTTAGTTGAAATTTTTTAATAAGAGTGTTTTGGCAAAAGGTATCCAAAATAACGTAATTCTCGTATTATATAAAAGATATAGCCTAAAAGACCTTGTTTTTAACAAATATTTCGCTCTTTTACTTGAATTAGCTACTTAGCTAATCAAAATATGCGAGTACATACGTTTCACCTTTGTCGCATATATTTAGTTATTTGTATTAAGTTTCTTCACTCATTTAACATTATTTCAAAAAATAAATATCTCATTAACATTTAATCCCTTGAACAAACATTAAACTTTGGCGTCTAACTTACTCTTATTTTGGCTTCCCAGTGAAAGCTTTCTTATACCAGTTTGATCACCAAATTTAATAACACGTACAAACTTTACGAAGTACTGTATTTTATACTATAATTTACTATTACATATTAATGATATATAGTCCCATTTTATTTAGAATAATATACTATATGTAACTGCTTTACCTTGGATTTTTCTTTCAGAGTGCATTAAATACTTGTTACGTGAAGAGATTGATCAAAAAATTCGAGATGAACATGGTTGGACACCATTGCGATATGCTGTTCATCACAATAATGCATCAGCAACAGCAGAGCTGGTAAATGCAGACCCTTCCATTGTCAACGAAATAATGAAAGAAGATGGTATAAATACTTTCGCTGTTCACATTGCAGCTAGCCGAGGCTATTGTGAAACATTGAAAGTTCTTATGTCTCATTGTCCTGGATGTTCAGAGCTTGTTGATGGAAAAGGAAAGAACATATTTCATGTTGCTGTCGAAAACAAGAAAACTGAAGTAATAGAACTAATTTATCGAGATGAATCTTACACAAGCCTTGTGAATGAAAAAGATAAGGATGGCAACACTCCTATGCATTTACTTATGGCTTCTGATCTTGAGATGATGGAAGTGGCAATTGATTATAGGGTCAACATCAATGCCATGAACAACGAAAAACGCACTCCTTTGGACATGGCGTCTTCATCTGAAAAAAGAAAGAGATTGTTGGAGGTATACATTTTTATTCTTGATTAACTCTCCTATGGCTGGAACTAACGAATCAATATTTTCAAGTCAAAAAGCAAAAATACCTAGTTCTAGGAAAAAGATTCTGTTCTTCCAAAAACTAATAAAGCTTGCTATATATTTTATAAAGGGAAGATTACCAAAATAGATCAGTCGGCAGTCGCCTACGACTTATCACTTTCCAGGCCTAGAATTTTCAAAAGTCCAAAATAGACCGGCCGACTGAGCAACTTGTACAACGCAACCACAAGCCAACAAGTGTCCAAGTGTTGTAGGTGGATTAATCTTTATTCGATTGTTTAAGGACACGTGTCAAACGTAGACACGAGTTGCCCAAAAATGAGTCGCCCTTGGTCTATTTTGGACTTTTGAAAATTTTAGGCATGGAAAATGATAAGTCGTAGAGCGACCAGTCTATTTTGGTAATTTTCCCTTTTATAAAACTTTTACTATATGTTTAAGCTGTACATTTTCTTAAGTTCTAAAATTACACTAATGCTTAACATAACTCTGATTCTTTCTAAGCTACAGAAAACAGTTCATACTTAAATCTTAATAACAGTTAACGAATTAATTTTGCAGCGTGTAGCAGCGAGTTCACACGTACAAAATAAAAGAAGTCCTAGCATAAAATGTGAGCATGTAATCTCGATGCATTGCTTACATTTTGAAGACACCAAAACCTCAAGGACCAAAGTTGCTCGTTATAAACTTTGTAACCGTTTTGGCGGTTAAGTTAGTTAGCGGTTAAGTTAGTTACTAGTTAGTAGTTTCCAGAAGTTAGTTATATAACGAAAAGGTGTGTCGTTTGGGTTGTGACTGTTCGAACAAACAGAACCAAACGCAACCTTATTTTATGAACGGTCGCGATGGTTCAATGGCAACCATTCTCTTAGTATATATACTCGACATTCTGTATTTGTACAATGTTTAGAAAGATTATACAAGTTATCTAGTTTTACATATTGCAATTTCATTTACTAAATCTCTCTTACACACTTTGGGACCAACATTTGGCATCAAGAGCCACTTAAATCTCGTTACCGAAACCAAAACATCACAAGAAACTTTCCCTACACAAAATTCTGAAAACACAAAACCTTAACGAGACCCATTCGAAAACCAAAGAAGAAAACATTACTGAAACTTGTTTTCAGGAACCAAAATACGCAACGTATCTCAATCAAAACGTTGCCTGGATAACTTAGACGCAAGGAAAGTAGTGCACGACCGTACTTGAGTAGAAATTGCATTCGACGAGGCACCAAACGAAGTGGTGACTCAATTGTTTGTGTTGGCTTGTTTATTGAACGCAACAAAAATGAACAAGATTTTTGTTTCGTTTGTTGGCTTTCACGTATCATACAACAAAACAATAAGTCTCTTTGTCGCGGACAAAGGAGAAAGAAAGAAAAAGTACGTACGTTTGGAAAAGGAAAACTCGTTGCTTGGAGAAAAAGGTATACCGAGTAAAATAAACAATCGAGGATTGTTTGGAGTGACACTTACAATACTAGACGCGGTGTGGAACAAAAGAAAAGAAGTATTGTAGATCGTGGACAAGCAACGAAGGGCAACAAGGACGCTTACTTGTTGGCATACTACCAACGAGTGGTAGAAAAGGAGACAAGCATCTCGCTTGTTTAGTTTGATAGATACCGAGAGTATCTTAGGTTGAAAACCTATTCGACTTGGAAACGAGACAACAAGGACACCAACTTGTTGCGTACAAAGGAAAATCCAAGGATTACTTTGCATTGGAATAAAAGACCGAGACAAAAAAAAACGTCTAGGGCTCTTTTCTGTTTTCAATTCGACACCAAAGGAGAAGTACAACGTGTTACGTGGAGTGATATATCAAGGGAATACGCGTGTGACAATCGCACAAGGTCACAATATAATCTCAAACTTTTGGATTTCACTTCATATTTATAGTATAGATATATAGTTTATACTATTAGAAGTCCATAGTATTTATTAGGATCTCCCGAAAACTATTACTTGTTCCCATAGTATTAAGTGATACCATACAAGTTAGAATTCCTACACGTAATAGAAAGTGAAGATTATAAACACTTCCAAGATGCCTGGTGACAATGAAGGTACCAGTAACAATGTAGTGAAACCCATAACACCCATTGCACAATATCAATGCCCCAAACTTAAAACCACAAACTATACGGTATGGGCAATCCAAATTAAGGTCATCTTAGAGGCACATGGATTATGGGAAACTATAGAACCTAAGGAAAATACGCAAGTAGACGATAAGAAGGACAAAGCAACACTTGCCCTCTTATATCAAGCATTGACGGAAGATGTAATCTTACAAGTAGCTAGTTGCAAAACTGCAAAAGAATTGTGGGAATCATTGAAAATGAGACACGTTGGAGAAGAAAGGGTGCAACAAGCACGCCTACAATCATTGATGATTGGATTTCAGACTCTTCAAATGAAGGAGGATGAAAGTGTGGATGCATTTACAGCCAAACTGAATGGCTATGCCACAAAGGCAACTGAATTAGGAAAGACTTTGGATGAATCACTATTAGTACGAAAACTATTAGACTCCACACCAGATAGGTTCATTCAAATTGTAGCATCCATAGAACAAACAAACGATCTTGATAAAATTACGTTAGATGAGATCGCTGGAAGACTAAAGGTGTTCGAGGAAAGAATTAAACTCCGAAAGGGAGGACAAATAGAAAGCCAGGATAATTTGTTGTTTGCACAAGGCGAACACTCTAAGAAAGGAAAACGTTTTTATAGACGTGGTGGTAGATCAAACCACTCGCGAGGAAACTGGCAGAATAAGGGAAATAGAAACAACTCGAATGGCGGAAACTCATCCCATAGAGATAAGTATAATAATAATAATAAACCAACATGGGATAAGAGTAAGGTAACATGCTACAACTGTGGAAAATTAGGTCATGTAAGAAATGAGTGTAGAAAACCATCAACAAACCAGGAACAATCAAACCTTATCTTAGAAGACGATGAACCATCACTATTAATGACTACACACGAAACTGAAGAAGTTTTGATAAACGAAGGTCAGATACAACCCCAAAAATATGCTACAACAGATTCTAGCATATGGTATTTAGATAATGGTGCAAGTAACCATATGACCGGAACCAAGAGTCATTTTAAGATATTGACGAAAGCATCACTGGACGCGTTCGTTTTGGAGATGGATCTTATGTAGAGATAAAGGGCAGAGGTTCAATATTATTAGGATGTAGAAACCAACAACAAAAGATAATTTCGGAAGTTTACTACATTCCAAACCTCAAAAGCAACATACTTAGTCTAGGACAACTTACTGAGATAGGTTGTAAGATCATCATGGATGGGAACAAATTGACTTTGTATGACAAAAATAAGACTTTGTTGATGAAAGTAGAACGATCTAAGAATCGACTTTACAGTATCAAATTACACATTGAGGCACCTATATGTCTCTTAGCAAACATAGATAACCAAGCATGGTTATGGCATGCTAGATTAGGCCATCTGAACTTTGACACCTTAGATAGGATGACAAGCAAAGGTCTAGTAGCAGGAATACCAAGAATAAAGCATGCAGGACAGATATGTGACGCATGTTTATTGGGAAAACACGCTAGAACACCATTTCCAAACAAAGCTAAATTCAGATATGAGAACCCGTTGGACTTGGTATATGGAGATCTTTGTGGTCCCATAAGCCCAGCCACACATTCGGGAAAGAAGCTTATCTTCTTGTTAGTTGATGATTGTATACGCTTCATGTGGGTCTACTTTCTCACATCGAAAGATCAGGCATTCAACACATTTAAGGAATTTAGGCAAAAGGTTGAAATGGAGTTAAAACTAAAAGTAAAGATGCTAAGAACAGATAGAGAAGGTGAATTTACATCAAATGAATTCACCAAGTATTGTAAAGAGAATGGTATAGCAAGACAGTTGACAGCACCATACTCACCACAACAAAATGGTGTAGTAGAAAGAAAGAATAGGATAGTTTTATCGACAACTAGGAGTATGATGAAAGCAATGAAGTTACCCTTAACATTTTGGGCGGAAGCAGTTAGACACGCCATTTACATACTCAAAAGGGTACCTACGAGGGCCCTGGAAGATAAAACACCATATGAAGCCCTCTACAACAGAAAACCGAATCTGGAATACCTAAGGATATTTGGATGCATAGTTTATGCAAAGATAACGATACCTCACTTGAAGAAGTTAGAGGATAGAAGCATACCAATGATTTACTTAGGAGTAGAGGAAGGATCAAAAGCATGTAGGCTTTATGATCCAGTAGAAAAGAAGAAACATGTTAGTAGGGACGTGAAGTTTATGGAAACAAAACCGTGGGATTGGGATAAGAGTGGAGAAGATACAAGTTCACAAGACACCTTTTGGGCTAGTTTTGTGGAAGACGAAGTTGACAATGAGAATCCTATACCCGTCAACTTAGATGACAATGATAATGACAATCATAACAATATGTATCAAATACCGGATCCAACATCAGATCCAGACTCACCAATCACACCACCAACATACACCTATGACCCTAACTCAGAAGATGAAGTAGAACCTACTTCTAGTTCTTTAGGTAGTTCACGTCACAGATATGATCATAGTCCAGTTCGAGGTTTAAAGGATTTAGCAGAAATCTATGAAACTGCACAACATGTAGAAGCACCAAGCTTATTCTTCACAGAAGAAGAACCTCGAAATTTTAAGGAAGCATTGAAAGATAAGAAATGGATTGAGGCCATGGAGATTGAATTAGATTCAATCAACAAGAATAACACATGGACTCTTACAACATTGCCAACTAATCAAAAGGCAATAGGACTCAAATGGGTTTATAATTCCAAAAGAGATGCTAAAGGAAACATTATTAAGTATAAGGCAAGGTTAGTAGCAAAAGGCTACGTAAAAGAACAAGGAATAGACTTCGATGAAGTATTTGCACCAGTTGCTAGGATAGAGACCGTTCGCTTAATAGTAGCACTAGCAGCATATCATGGTTGGCAAGTACACCACTTGGATGTGAAATCAGCATTCTTGCATGGAGAATTGAAGGAAGAAGTCTATGTTACACAACCTGAAGGTTTCATTCAGCAAGGAAACTCAGGAAAAGTCTACAAGCTCACCAAAGCTTTGTATGGCTTGAGACAAGCACCTAGAGCTTGGAACGTAAAACTTGATCAAACCTTGAAGTCATTAGACTTTAAGAAATGTAATCTGGAACAAGCAGTTTATACGAAAAGAAGCAAGACTTCTACGCTTATAGTTGGAGTATATGTAGATGATTTGATAATCACGGGCACTCCAAAGAAAGAAATTGACTTGTTCAAATCCCAAATGAAAGATAAATTTGAAATGAGCGACTTAGGGTTGCTAGCTTATTACCTTGGGATAGAAGTTTCACAAACAGGAGGAGACATTACAATCAAGCAAACAGGATATATTAACAAGATCTTGAAAGAAAAAAGTATGATGGACAGTAATGATACAAAGATACCTATGGATCCCGGCACTAAGTTGGTCAAGGCGGAAGATGCAAACCCAGTTGACGCAACTTACTACCGAAGTTTAATTGGAAGTCTTAGGTACTTACTACACACAAGACCAGATCTTAGTTATTCAGTCGGACTACTCAGCAGATTTATGCAAGACCCGAAGGACCATCACCTGAAGGCAGTTAAACAAGTAATCCGATACATCAAAGGAACAAAGGATCATGGCATTATATACAAGAAAGAAGGCGGCTGCAAAATTACAGGTTATAGCGACAGTAGTTATGGAATCAACACCGATCAAGGAAAAGGAACTACTGGAATTGTATTCTACTTTGGAGAATCACCTATTACCTGGTGTACTCAGAAACAACCTACAGTGGCACTATCATCATGTGAATCAGAATTCATGGCAGCTACTGGAGCAGCATGTCAAGCATTATGGCTGAAACGACTTCTTAGTGAACTAACTGGATGGCAAGAGAAAAGAATAACACTTAGAGTTGACAACATATCAGCTATTCAACTCGTGAAGAACCCTGTATTTCATGGAAGGAGCAAACACATTGACATTCGCTATCATTTCATTCGTGAATGTGCAGAGAATGGACATATTAATGTGGAACACGTTAGTGGAGAACTTCAACAAGCAGATATTTTAACAAAGGCATTACCAAGACTCAAGTTCGTGACTATGCGACAAATGCTCGGAGTTCAAGACTTAGGACGAAGCAACGATCAAGATTAAGGAGGAGAATGTGAGCATGTAATCGCGATGCATTGCTTACATTTTGAAGACACCAAAACCTCAAGGACCAAAGTTGCTCGTTATAAACTTTGTAACCGTTTTGGCGGTTAAGTTAGTTAGCGGTTAAGTTAGTTACTAGTTAGTTAGTTTCCAGAAGTTAGTTATATAACGAAAAGGTGTGTCGTTTGGGTTGTGACTGTTCGAACAAACAGAACCAAACGCAACCTTATTTTATGAACAGTCGCGATGGTTCAATGGCAACCATTCGCTTAGTATATATACTCGACATTCTGTATTTGTACAATGTTTAGAAAGATTATACAAGTTATCTAGTTTTACATATTGCAATTTCATTTACTAACTCTCTCTTACACACTTTGGGACCAACATAAAAGTTATTCCTTGGGATGAAAAAAGAACAGAAGAGGAATTTAAGCTTGAGGAAAATCTTCTTATAGTGGCCACTCTTATAGCAACAGCAAGCTTTGCAGCAGCTTTTACAGTTCCGGGTGGTTTTGATGGAAACGAGGGTTCCAAACAAGGCATGCCCATTCTGTTAAGAAAAACTGCTTTTAAAGCATTTATGCTCGCTAATACTGGGGCGTTCGCTTCTTCTTGCTCTGTTTTAGGCTCACACATTTTTCTATTAGTCTATCGTCTGAAATCCAACGAAGTTGACGAGGAAAATCGGAAGTCAATTCATACTAGAATTGCGGGTATGTATTATATTACATGATTTGCCTTGTTGAGCATGATAGTTGCATTTATCACGGGGGTATATGTTGTGCTATCACCAATCCGTGGTTTGGCAATCTACTTATGTGTGTTGCCGATATGGGTTCCGGTTTACACTATTTTCTTTCCCACGATACTTGGTTCTCCAGTAGATACGCTTATAAGTTTGTTGTGGTCGTTTCGTAAGCTCGTAAAAGAATATAAGATATAAAATAAGTTTGTGATGTGAATCAACTGGTTCTCGTCTTAACATGTTTTGTTGAATAATAATTTGATATTGTGTGAAACAATTAATTTGTGATGTTCTATTTCTTTATGTAATGTCAGTGATCTATGTTGTATCCATAGTAATATAATTCCTCTCTTTTTTCTGTTTTTTAACATTAACACTTCGACTTGAGGTATATGGAAAAGATTCCATAATCTGAAGTGAACGTTCTAATGGGAAAAACTCAATCGATAAAGGATCTAACTTACGCAAAGATCACAACTAATTAGTAAGTAAAGGAAGCATGCCAATGTTTGCGTGATGATCTATTCAACTTTTGGTATTCGTTTCTCTTTGTATTTATTGATAATATAGTGAGAATGGGTAAGGACTGCAAAAATCATTGAAATTCGGTCTTGGTTAGCCTAAGATGTTGACTCGCACTACTTTGAAGTAATTTTCGTTATGCGTATAGGTCTAAACTGTAATGCAATGAGTCTAGTTGTATGATCAACTAAGAATAATAGTACAGAGATACTTTCATCAACTATGTATTGAGATCCATTGATGCCAGGTAATTCTCAAAACTTGGTTGAGATGGGGATTTTGTTGGAGTTTGGTGCTGATGTAACTTTTTTTTTTTTTTTAAAGTATATATGTGTTTTTAATCAGATATAAATGAAATAAGCAATTTCAATTTTGATCAATACTTTCATAGAACACCCTGTTAAATATTAGTAGTAACTTAAACATATATTACGGACTTAAGTGTACTTTTGTAATTAGATTAGGTGTTAGATATAAACTAGAATTAGTTAGCTTGGAGTGCAAGGCAAGTTAGGTTTCCACCTCCTCATCTCTATAAATAGAGATGAGGGGGATGCTAGTTATTCATTCTTCTTCCTTAATTGTAAAAGCTTTATTGGTTTTAATAAAGGGTTCGTTGAGGTATATCGTGTGCAATATTCTTGTCGGTTCTTTGTAGTCTCTCGTGTTTGATACTTGTGCTCGATACAACTCGCGATCTAGTATTCCGCGATCGAACTTCGGGTTTGTTGTCGAGGTATTATCCAACAAAACATTATATAAATTTTTGCGTCGACTTCTCCGAACTTACAATTTGCTCCGTGTTTACTTACTGTTCAAATTAATTGCCTGATCTATCTAACTCTGCATCATTATATTTTTTTTATTACTAATAAATCCTAAAATAGATTGCAGCAAAATCTTTTCATTCTTATTTTGACACGGACAAATCATTAGAGCCCCTAATGGCGTAACTTTATTGTCTACTTCATTTGTGCAACCTAGCTAGCTAAGAAGTTAGAACAAGTTTTTATTTATTTATAGGTTTTGCGAAACATTGTTATATGTGTGATCTTAAGGCAATGTTTGGAAAATTCATCATATATTCACTTTATATCTGATCATATAATCTATAGCTATACATCTATAAACCATTTGATGCCTCCCTTAAAAGGACATCTTAAATTTTTTAACACAGTACACTTGCCATAGCTATTTTAAAAGGACATCTTTTAAAAGAGTCGAAATTAAGTACCATTATAATGCATGAATATTCCAACTATGAACAACTTTCAAGGATTCGTGGGATTAATTGCCATTCAAAACCATTAGTTTGATAGCCTTTGAATGGTATAATTCAGAGGAAAATTTGAATCGGTCAGTGATGAGTTTGTTTGTTAGCTTAATTTCCATGCGCTGTGTCATTCCATTTAATTAGTTCTTATCCATTCTGGACGGTGGGCATGCAATCTCATTCAGCAGCCAAGTTTTCTCAATATTGCCCTCTTATTTGATGTGCATTAAAGTTTAACTATTTTTTTAATAGATGCAATTTGACGTGGATAGAGTAAAGTCTTGAATTTTACATTATTTTCAATCAATGATGAAATTTTAAAATACAAGAAGAAAAGTAGATTATCAGATTTGTATAGATAGGAAATAAAAAATTATATTTTGATTTACAACAAAATCAATGAGAATACATTACTGTCTATGTTACCATTTCAATTAGCGTTTTTCTTTATACTTACGTCTTATTTATTATTAGTTTCGGATTATGCATGAGGTTANGAGAGGGTTGTTTGTAGAAGTAGATGGTTGGGACATGTGTGGTCATACCGGTATGGTCTAGCTCAGATAGTGGGAGCCTACCTGACCACGTTGGTTCGGCTGGTTTGACCATGTAAGAAGGGTTGGCGGTGACTCTCATTTTGATTTTGGAAAAAATGAGTTTGAATGATTCAGGGTATTTGTAGAGCAATTTGAATGAAACAGGGAAGCGGTCATTAGAAAGGTGTGACCCTTGAGTTATGGCAGAAAGATAAGAGTATGGTGTTTTATGTTCAAGAGTAGAGATAGTTCATTACTCTAAGACAAATAGTTTAAGTATATGTGTAGTTTTAGAAGACCTGACGTCCGACTAATACCAAGAGTTTCTTAAATCAATAATTATGTGTTCAAAACAAATCACCCCCTTATTGAAAATTGATATGGCCCACAATAAAAGCTATTAAGCTGACATCATCCAAACAACATCAAACCTGATGACTCTATTTCTATGAGATATTGGGTATCCATCGATTGCCAATGAGCCACCCAAATCAATCGATTGGGAGAGATTTTATTGCTAACAAGCAAAATAACACAGATGTACCAAGTTACAACTGACTTTTTCCTTAAACAAGAAAATGATACACAAGCATGCGCTATTTGAATCAAAAGCCGATAGACTGGAATGACAAAAAAACACGGACTATAAGATACCTGAGGCATTCATTGAGAATTCAACCTTTGAACATCAACCAAGCTGTAAAGGTCACCACGACGTTGCTTCTGTAGTGGGAGATTAGTCCTGGACATTAAACAGCGTGTTATAACTTATAAGTAACAGATAAAGGAAAGGTAGAAAATGAACTGGCCGGGAAGGTTGGGTAACTGGTTTGAGTCAAAATGGGTACTTTTTGGTATGGGTCAGATCTGATTGGGTTAACCAGAGAGTCAGAGAAACTTATGTCCAAAATCATTAGATTCTTCTATACATGATTAGTGTGTCATGTGATAATAAAAACTACTATATTATTTCGATGATAATCTTCTGTTGTTGTTTGAATAAAATGATTATGAAGGATTGTTGCATTGAAATACACTTTTGGTGGCTGTCGACCTATTTGACGCGTTTCTGTTTAGGTTCATATACTTTTTTCATTTGACCCGTTGGAGATAAAACAAAACCTGAATCGACCCAATCATAAGTATATGGTCGAATTGCTTCCTATGGATAATACAGTAGTTCTAAAACTTTAACCTATGAGATTGAAGTCAAGTCTCACCTCCTTAGCTCCATTTGTGAATAATCAACCTCTGCTATGATGGTTGCCTCATCGTGTTCTGTAGTAGCCAATACCTCTCCAAACTGTTGAATATGACATTAGCTCTTCAGTAGAAAAATTAATTAAACCGTGTCTCAACCATACACAAATATAGCATATATCAGGTTATAATTGGATGTTACAAGAGACTACTTATGGTGAAAAACTTACTGGTCCCACAAGAGTCGAATGGCCCCACGCCACATAGCCACCAGACTCAGCATCTCGAGCAGGAGAGCAAGTTGCAACATATAACTGTGAAAAAGTAATGTTAAATAAGATTTAAATTGTCTTACAACTATCATGGTACGGAAACTAAGTTGTAAAACAATTTAACAGATGTTTAAAAAACTGTATGACTAATAATCAAATGTCCTGAATACCTTGCAATAATGACAAACTAGAGTCCTCTGGGTCAATTGCTTTTTTACGAAATTATTAAGTTAATAAATTCATGTGTTGCAAGTGAAAAACTCGAAAACACGTAACGTTAATGCATATAACAAACCTTTCAAACAACTTGAGATCAATCTAATCGGGTTTTTATGAATAACTAAATCGTAAAAACTGTAAAATCTAAGTTCGAAAGATCAAAAGCAAGAAAACTCTAGCAGATGCAGAAAACTTATCATCGCCATTTTTCATTTTCTAGCAGATGCAGAAACAGCATCTAATCAATTCAGCTTTCAGACCTCTTAGTCATTCAGTTCCATCAAACAGGCGTAACTTTATATCAGAGCAATTCAAAGAAAGTACATGAGTTTGTAGCATACCTGATTATCTACAGCCCTGCACATCAAAAATAGAAAGAGTAAGCTTATAGTTTTATATTCCCAAAATTCAAAATCTAGTTATGTGATGGACTTTAATTTAAATAAGCACACTGTCCCAAGTTTTATACAATTCCCATAAACACATAAGAATACGAGTTTAAAACATTAGAAACTCTTTTTGGTTCATTATAATGAGAGAGATGTGTTCTCTAACCAGTCAAAAAAATAATATGAAAGAACATAACAAGGACAGACCTAACAAGAGAATGCAAGTAGAAGGCCCGAATAATACAGAGTAACTAATAGTCAAAATATCGATATTCAGTAAAAAGCCTCTACATACCTTGCCCTTTGTAGCAACTCCCAATGCAATGGACCAGTAGTCATGTTGAAGGCCCCCGGATAACACAGTAGGTGAGCGCCTAACATACAAAAAGAATTGCAGAGAACAGCATTAATCAATAATAAAGAGGACAATCACAGTACTTTACTTAGACTGTACTAATGATGTAAATCACTTTATATGCACTTGGCTATATGCTAAATTCTTGCAGGTTCACGGGATAGAAAGAGTATCATAGCTTCTTATGTTCTGGGAATGAAAATATCTCTATTAATTAACTGATGATCAAGTTACGCATATACAAAAGAATGGATGTCCTGCATAATATAAACCTTTCATTTGTGTCTGGATCTATTAAAAAGTACAGGTGCATACAAAAGATATAACAGCTAAGTTCTCAACGAGGTTTCTATGCTCACAAACAACAGAATGTGATACTCATACTACTATATGTTCTCCAAGCCAAGTCATACAATAAATATATATCTAAATAAGGTAGAATTGTAAAAATGTGTCAGCTTTAACAAACCTCTAGCTGCATATAGCATGGCGAGTTCCTGAAATCGAATGTCATAGCAGATACCTATACCTATGCGTCCAACATCTGCAGAAATAGTGTCAATGATAAAGCTCAGTAATGCAAGTAATAATATTCCAAGTCATATTAACAGCATAAAAGGTATCTTTCATCTGCCATGTAGATCTAGTAGCAGAATGCGTCACAAACATATAAATATGGTCTTATGAGCATCCTAAGCTATCAAGATGATGTCCCAACTAGTAGTCTAAATATATAGGTGGAATTACACGGAAACAAACACAGTGAACTGTGGCACTTCGTGATGGTAGTGGTTCACCAATCCTTTTTTTAATCTTTTAATGACTCAAGCTCAATTCAAAGTATGTCTATTAGATAATAGAGATCCAAACTCCGTTTTATTGACATCGCCTATATCCTAGTTATTCTATAAGTAACTCCCATCTTATTCAAGTATATCAGAAAATTATGATGCATACAGCGGAATATTCAGAATCCAATTACAAACCTGTATCGACAACAGTAGGAGTCTCTCCAGCAGTAAGAGTCTTTGATTCCTCAAATGTAATCTTTCCAGGAATATTAATATCAAAAAGGTGTATCTGTCATGTAGTCATATCACAGTACTTATCATTAGTTTTCCCGTAACATCATTGATCCTCATACCACTAAAATTTGCATTGAATATAAGCCACATTTAGAACATTACCTTTCTGTGTTTAGCTTTCAGCTTTCCGTCAGTATCAAACACGCAACAAGTATTGTACAGCTTGTCCCCGCATCTTTCTGGAATAGACCCACCAACTATGGTAATCTTCAAAGAACGAGCAACTTCAGACAGCATTGCTGTTGAAGGAGACGAGTCCACACCAGCATCAATATCCTCAGCATATACAGGGAAGCTCTCATTTGCATATGGACTGTTCCATATTTCCTAACACATGAAATCACAAATTAGGAAACATATAGTAAATCTTTTATAACAGAGTCCAGAGTATGCAGTAATCGAATATTACAGGCAGAACAACAAGCTTGGCACCCTTTTCAGCAGCCTCTTCGATTGCAAGTCGAGCATGAGCAATATTCCTCTCTTTGTCTGCTGTCACGGACAATTGACATAGTCCAATCTTGAACTGCAAAAGTGAGTAAAATTGTTTACTGTTTTGCATAAATGTATGTTCATGGTATATTTTACAAGATATACTTACTGTACAAGTCAATTTTAAATGTTATCACGCTTTGGGGTCAAAACTACTGTGAACGTGGTTAAATTTTACTATTTCAAAAAACCATCGACTATTTGAAAAACATGCACGGCATCCTTTCAGCATATGTTCTGTATCTATGCAATAATCTACACTAAATACATGACCATCATACTTGTTAAATTTGAATTTGGAAACTTAGGGTGTGTTTAGTTGGTGAAAAATACTCCATTTTTCCATGAAATTTTACATAAGAAACTGAAAAAGTGAAAACCCGTTTAGTCACACATTTTTTTAGAAATTTTCTGAAATAATGTAAATCTCATTTTTCAAAATTTAACTATAATTTAGGAAAGAGCTCTTTACTCTTTCCTATATTTTTCCTTCCATTCTTTTTACATCCCCTTGCATTTTTCAAATTTCTAAAAAATGGCATCTAAACGCGTTTTCTAAATTTATACTGTAGCTCATTTCTAGGGATAAAAACCCTTGCCTTCTTCTAAAGAAATTGAAATAGAATATTAAAGAAATTTTTCACGACTAAACGCACCCTTAGCACTTCATTTCTAAACAACAAAGTCACTAGAAAACTCCGCTTTATACATGGGTGTTTGGGATTGTGTTATGATCCCACATCTTGGTTGGTGGCTTAGGGGTCCCCTCCTCCTTTAAGCAAGCTTTTTGGAGTGAGTTCTACGCCTAGCTTGTGGCTTGATGCGACCTAGTACTCAAAGAAATGAATATTTTTTATAAAATTTTCATTTATAAAATGTTTTTAAGTTTAAAATAAACACGTGGGTTCAGGTGTTTGTTTAAGCTTATTTTTGCGCGTATGTGTTTTCCGCTTAGGTCCATTATGTAGCAGTGTAAACGAACTAAACGTTCAGTGAACATTTCATGAACCGTTCGGTAAAANGGGGGGTGGTGCAATAAATGCTGAGGTGAGAGGGTTAGGTGAAGTGGTTTGGGCGGTGGATGTGATGGGGATGGTGGGTTGAGGTGGATGTGATGGTTGCAAGTTGCAGGGGTGAAGGTGTGAACGGGGAAGGAGGGAAAAGGGGGGGGGGTGTCTGGGTTTTTGATTTTTATAACTAAGGGTGTTATGGGCTTAGGGGTTTGTTGGGCCAAGGGAAGAAAACAGGGCCAAAGGTTTAGGGTGTTGGACTGTTTTGGGTTTTTGGATTTATGGGTTTGTAGAATAGTTTGGTCCGTTTGGTTTTGTAGTGTAAATAAGCCCAAGGATTAAAAGTGTAATTTCAGAATTTTCAAGGGACTGATTTTGCAACTTTTCCAAAGTATTCACAGGGGTGAATATTGCCAATTGTGAATAGTGTGAGGTCTTGTGTTGACTTTTTCCACTTTTGAAATTCCAAGGACCAAATCTGTCAATCTTCCAAACTTGAGGGACCAAACTTGTAATTTTCCAAAAATTTACCACAAGGACCAATTTTGTCATTTATGAATAGTACAAGGTTTATTTTTGATTATTTTCACTTTTTAAATTCACCAAGGACTATTTTTGACATTTTTCAAACTTGGGGGACCAAAGTTGTAAATTTGTGATTTTTGATATTCAAAGGGTTTGTTTTGACAACTTATGAATCCCCAAGGACCTTTTATGATATTTTGCATATTTTGAAATATTTAGGGACTAGTTTTGACAATTTGTGAAAGTTGAGGGACTGAAACTGCCAATTGTGCAAACTTTGTTTGTTTTTCATTTGTTTTCAAACATTTTGCATCTAAGACACATAAAACACACTTTTGGAATATTTTCACTATTTTGATGCATTATTTGGTGTTTTTGGATGTTTTTGGCAGTTCAGATGATAGAAAAATGATGAGTATTTACACACTCATCAGTAACTTAATTATCTACTTATTTCGTTTAGATATTTTTGTTTGTGTTTGTTTGGTTGTTTCGTATATTTTGCAGTTTTCTTGCAGGAGTTTCGTTACGGAAGCATATAGTTGGTCAATGTTTGGAGTCATTTAACTCATTTGCTTATTATGATCAAATATGCATATTGTGTATTTAACTCCGGTATTTTCTAAATTTTTCTATTTCCTTTACTTTGAAGTCATTTTTATTACATTGAGGACAATGCAAAACTTAAGTGTGGGGGAGGGAAGAAAATAGAAAAATTGCATATTTATTTTAATTTTTTTTTTAAATTTTTGTTTTTTTAGAGTCGTGAACTTTAGTAACTAGAAGTAGTTCGCTCTTTATATTTTAGTTAAAATAAGGTTGATTCAATGGTAAATAATAATGATATTTTTGGAGCATAAATTAAGTTTAAAGAGCAATTCGTCCCGGAATTGATAATATTTGCTAGCACAATTTTATACCCTTATTAATACAAATTGTGAGGATTAGTTTTTTTTTATGTGAATAGTGTTTCTCATGATATTTATATATTCATTATGAGTGTGCCGGTGATTGTTTTAATTCTAGAACTTGTACTTGTTATGCATTACGGTTAAATCATTTTCGAAATGATGAGGATATATTCATATGATAAGAGGCAAACTTAGGATATTAAAACCAAATGTCCATCCGTTTACAAAATAATTTTTGCTAACCACATCGGTTAGTTATCCCTCGTATTTGGAACCCATTTGTTAGCGTTTATCTTTAGCGCTAGATACCCCTAGTTAAACCCTTTGAGCCATCCTTTCATTTTGTTACATCCAGAAAAATACAAAAAGATTTTACACTTTAAACCTTAGCCTAACCCTTGTCAAAGTCTAAACGGTGGGTTGCTAGTTGCTTGGTATGTTGGATTGTTTTTGATGATTATGAGTTAGACACACTTTGTTGTTTGTGTGTGCCATTCCGACAAAGATGAAGGATGCATACTTCTAATTTGTATTTTTGTGGTCTATTCTTATGCGAAGTGTGGGGGGAGATGATATGTGTTTAAAAAAAAAAAAAAAAAAAAAAAGTCATCGCAACTATAAGGTGACAATTATAGCAAATGTGCTATATTATGAATGAATAAAGAAAGTTATGTGATATGTTGTTAGCCAATGTGCTAAGTATGAAGAATTTTATTATGGTGAATCGATGTATCGACATGTGAAAGTTCGAAGAGGAGAAAGATTGTAACTATTATCATTTATGGGATTTGTGGTTTGTTCATGACTAGCAACAATGGGACTTAGACCTTGATTTTATTTTCTTTAAAACCAATTTCATAAATATTCCCATGCCTTATCCTTACCTTTTTGACTTAGTGTAATTATTAAGTGTATTGACAAGTAGTGACCATCCGAGTTCATGAGGATCTAGAAAACGTGCTAGCGAACTAAGGTTATCCTTAGTGACCATCCGTTATTTGGTGATACTAGAATTCGTGGCAGCGAACTATTACGATTTACACAAGATATTTGCACGAAGGTTTTATTTACCCTTAGCCTAAACGTTACAACCCGAATAAAAGACCTCTTTGATGAATTATTTCATTGTTTTGATACTTGTACAAGCCTATGGTAAGAAACATAAATCATGACTGAGCAATGAGTGATCTATTAATCATGACGCAAATTGAGTGATGAGTGAATTTCAAATTATCTTCGTAAGGTGTGTAGAATTGTTATCAAGCTCTTTATTAACTTGTTTGAGTTCAAATAAGATATTTGCGCTATTGCCATTTGATGCGTAGGGATTGCTTACGCACTTTGTTTTACCTCCCAAGGGATCTCAAGAGGCTTACAATCCCCACCAGGCAGTGTACCTGACCGATGTAGTATAGTGTAGTGACAAGTACCGGGGGATTGATCGTTCTCTCACAGGGAATAGTGTTCGTTAGGTTAAAGACTACTCTAATTAAGGTCTAAGGGTGGAGGATGATTATTTTTGTATTTTTATGTTTTTATGAAAGCAGTAAATTCTCGGTTTTGAAGTAGTGGGCGGAATTAGTTGCTAGTCAACTAACCCAAGTTATCTACTTATGCAAATTAAATTAAATTTGAGAAAACAATGGTGGGGAAAGTAGTGTTTACTTAGATTTCATTACTCCCTAACTATCTTTTACCATGTAATTAGTATGTTGAGTTTGCGTGGATGACGGGTGTATTCCTAGCAAGTCGTAGGGAGTGCGTTTAATTCCCTAACTCTATAAGCTCCTACCTCACTCTATGACGATACGTCAAGTATCCTATCATAAGCTCACCGATAGCAACCTACGCATGAAATACTACCTTAAAATCGATTAACGCACATATGATTCATGTTTCCTAAGACGTTCAAGCTTGTTACCATATAGGAAGTTAGCCAGTTTTCTTAAGTCTAACGTAGATGAAACATTCATCCAAATCACAATCACAACA
>LBNU01028710.1:0-14174 GCA_014162995.1 Artemisia annua | reverse complement strand
CATTAAATACAACCATAAAAACCTAGTCGCATTTGGTTCTATGTTTCTTAAAGACGTTCAAGCACGTTACCATATAGGAGGTTGGGGCCAGTTTTCTTAAGGCCTAACATCGATAAAACATTCATCCAATACAATTAATAACACACCAACAACCAATAATCAATAGTTAGTTAGGTTTCATTAGATCTAAGCAAACACAAAATAGACCTAGCCTAGCATGTTAATTAAAAGACAAGCATAAGATATAATTAACCAACACATAGACATATTGATTAATTTGAATGAAGACTTATCTTTAATTGAACATGGAAGAATCAAGGGTGAAAAACCCTTGAAAAAACTGTCAAAGTCGTCTAGGGTTTGTTCCCAAAAGTTGCACACTTCTGAATGAAAAAATAGAAAAGTATATATAGAAAATACACTCTGAAGGCGTCAGCTTATACGCTCTGACGCCGTCAGCTCGCCGCCATTAGGGTTCTCGGATGGCCTAGATTCATCTCTGACGCCGTCACTTGTAATTTTGCTCTGGGCCGTCACTCTTTAACATTACACCTGACGGCCTAGGATTGCTAACACCTGACGCCGTCAGGTGTAAACATCACATTTTCTTCTTAGGGCGTCACGTATAGTCAGATTCCACTCCTTTGTCTTGGTTGGCTAACGGCGTCACCTTGTGACTCTGACGCCGTCAGGAAGGATTTCCAACATTCTTTTGAGACTTTGTCGTTTTCTTTACTTTATGCTCCAAAAGCGTCAAAAATGATGTGTTTTCCAGAATTCTTCTCAAAAGTACCTAAAATGACAAAAGGAACGATTTAGGGCAATATTTGATCATATTAACTCGAATTAGGGCTTAAATGACCCCCTAAAACGGGTACACTTTTCACCTCATCAAAAGCTCTTTAAAAGGTTTCTATGGAACAAGGGTGAAAGTTGTAAAGGCAAAGCTAAAGTGGCATGGATAGACTTGTGTAAGCCTAAGGATCAGGGTTGTCTGGGTTTTAAATCTTTAGAAATGTGGAATAAAACTTTACTCATCAAGCATTTATGGAATGTGGCTGCTAGAAAGGAGTCTTTATGGGTCAAATGGATTAATGTGGTGAAGCTGAAGAATAGAAGTGTTTGGGATGTTGAAATTGAGAATAAAGATAGTTGGGGATGGAAATGTTTACTTAATCTCAGAGATATTGTTGGTAGACACATGAGGTACAAGATTGGAGATGGCAAGATTATCAATGTTTGGCATGACAAATGGAACAGTGATTTCTCATTGGCAAGCAAAATAAGCAAGAAGGAGATTTTCTATGCAGGATTTAAAGATAATAATTGTATTGCAGACATGATTAATGAGCAAGGATGGAAATGGCCACAAAATTGGATAAGCAAATTCAATTGGTTAAATAATATTACTGTTCCTAACCTTAGTAAACAGCCTGATGAACCTTTATGGATTGATAACAATGGCAAGGAGAAAAAGTTTGCTACCAAAATAGTTTGGAATGATATTAGAGGTAATTCTGCTACAGTTTGCTGGAAAGATCTTGTATGGCATTCAAACTGCATTCCAAAACACATTTTTATTCTCTGGTTGGCTGTCAAAACTAAACTGTGTACTCAAGATAAGTTGGCAAAGTGGTATCCTAATAGAAATTATGTATGCAGTCTTTGTAACAATGGTAATGACTCTCATGATCACCTGTTTTTCAAGTGTGAGTTTGCAAAAGTAGTATGGGGTAAAGTCTGTGGAATTGCTAAAATGTCAGTCAAAGATGATACATGGGAGAATACTGTGGAAAAGTTGAGCAATGAAATTAATGGAAGGAGTATTTGGGGTACAATAAGGAAGCTCAGTCTTACAACCACCATTTACTACATTTGGCAAGAAAGAAATTATAGACTATTCAACAACTGTAAAAGGAATGAAATTGAGATTTTTGACATCATTTGTGAAGAATTGAGAGCCAAAATGGTCTCAATAACTGTCAAGCAGTCTGCCAATGTTTTAAATGCTGAACAGATATGGAACATTAAATTTTTAAGGAACGGTTAAGAGCAGCAAGTGGTGATATTTGTCAGTATTGATAGAGAATGATGTTTCAAGGGGGTATCAAGATTGTTTGGTTGGATTCAATAAAGGTTCATTGTCATGGAATGTGGCTTGACTGTTAATTAAGGGGTGTTTGGTAACATAGTTTACATAATCAAAAGTTTATATTTGATTGTTGTTTCTTCTAGCAGGCCATTACAATTGTATATTACCTACTACCTAGTACCTTGGAGTCCTAACTGTGAGACTGTACCTATTATAGCCACATAGCATGTCCAGTTTGGCCTAGGGAGGAAATTGGAATACTATGATTGGTTAAATAGGAGGTCAAACAATATGGATGTACCATAATATAGGGCTTACTTTTGTGAAGGGTAAATGGTCTTGGAGGATGATGTATGATGAATGGAATAGAGAGGTGTGAAAGATGAACCTTCTTGGTCCATTCAATACATCATCACAGGAGGATAGGTTGGCATCATGGAGGGAGTGTGTTCCTAAACAACTGAAGCCTTCCTTTGAGAGGGAAATGTAGGTTATTTGGCAGAGCCCCCCCATGGATGGGTTATGGGTGCCTAGTGATGTCACTCTCTATTCTATCTTGGCTACTGTGGTTGGAGGTTGAGTGGCATGATAGAATGGAGAATGTGGAAATCTAGCTAGATGGTAGGTGCTTATTAAAAGGTGAATTGATGAGATGAATGGAAGAATCTGATGAGGATATAAGTTGATGATGAATTACTCTGTTCTGCCAATTTGTACTCTGTGTGGAGCTCTGTTTTGGAGCAGAGGATAATGGTCAGAGTATAGTTNGCACACTGGAGTGAGCACGAGCCAAGACTCGGACCTCTGAGCTCTCACTCCACAAAGTCTCTCCAATGTGCCCATAGGTTTTGCGGAGGTGGGTACCTATATGAAGTAAATGCCAAGGATGGGACTTGAACTTGGGTTTATTGACTCAAGAACAAGTGCTCCAACCATTGGCATGAATTTAACAATCTATACTACATTATAAAGCATTTGGGACATTCCTAAAATGAAAGGCTTAAAAAATTAAGATTCAACACTTGCTTATAATGGCAAATTTTAACAAGTACACCTATAATAGCATTGGTTGCAACACTTTAAAACACTTTTGGTAGACATGTTTTTAAAAAATAAAAATAAAAAAATACAAAGTAATTTAGTAAAAGAAAAAAAAAACGTCTAAAACAATAATCACCTAATTAACGTTTTTTTAATATACCCCTAATATGAATAATGCTTGTTATTATACATATTGTACAAACTAATAAAACACACAGAGTTTCATACAATTTATATATGGTATTAAAAAACGGACCAGACCAACGGGTTCAACTGGGAACCGGAGTCGCCACCGGTTCGGATAGCCCATAAAAGTAGTCCGAAAATGATATTATTAAATCAACAGAGTTTAAAAATGCATACTAAATTACAATGTTCAAACATTATCATTAAACCGCAATAGTGCCTCGAGAACCAACATATACATCTTTTAGAATTTTTTTGATAAAACTTATCGTAAAAACTAAAAACTTTGTTTTATAAAAATCGGACGATTTTTTCAAAGCAAATGATGCAAAGTGCTAAGTGCCAATTATATGTTTTACAATTATTACATATATTTGTATAATAATAATTATACTCTTTAAAGTAACCCACGTGACTTATTGAATATTTAGTTTTTCTTTATCTTTATAAGTACTCTTTTAATTGTATCATCCATCTATGCGGGACAAATATAACAAACATTTTTTTAGATAACTAAATTTTCTTGGTATAATGTAAGTGATTTTTAAATATCGCTACGGTGTTATTATTTAATGATAACTTGCGAATACGAGCCATTGTCAACTACATTAACATCATATCTTTACAATATACCAGCTTCCAACTCAATACTGTCACAACATCACGTGGATAATCTACAGTTTTTATACGAAAAATATTATTATTGCATAAAATTATTCAAAACTGAAATTGTCGTCATTCGTATATCTATTGTAACGTAAAATATAGAACTAAAAGAAATTTTCGCTGAATACTATTATTGCATTGTACCTGCCGCTGCAACGCGCGAGTACCCTCCTGTAAAGTTTAGTTTATTAATTATGGTTAATAAATGAATGAGATCCTTTTTTGCTAAATGACATCAAATTTTTAAGACCGCATGTCATCATGTAGACAATGTCGTTTAGCCCATTGCCCGAGCCCGCCCAGCCGCCCATTTTGCCACCTCTAGCAATTATCATGTAGACAATGTCGTCTTTCAGGGTGGGCGACCGTTCAGGATCCCAAAATCCAAGGGCCCAAACTTTACGCCTTATATTATATACTTCATGTTACATATATAGAGATAGGATCAAATTAGAAATAACATCAAAATGAGAAGGGTGAGAATAAAGCACAATCGTACATTTCATATGCACCTGCAAAATAGATGCATTTTTCCTAAATTTTCCACCTCATTTTATTGGTGGCAAGAAATACTTGTCAGTTATCACTCTTCTCATTTTATTTTTTCCTCATAAAATTATATACATAAAGAAAAAACTATGTAAAAAGGCTGGTTTTTCTACTTCTATAAACTAAAGGCCAAATTTGGACTCAACTTTTGGGCATGGATTTTGTTTAACCAAAATAACAATCAGAAATGATATTTTGGAGAAAATTAAGAATGAAAAATTGACAGAAGGTTTTGCATCGAAAAATGCTAAACGAATGACAGTTCTTTTACATAGATGATTTGTGATGTATCGTCTAAAATGTGAAATTATATATGTATTACACTTTAATTTCTTTAGAGCCTCATTTTGCACTTTCGCCCAAAGCTCTCGAAAACTCAAGGATAGCCCTGCATGTAAATATGTGCAAAACATTTCAAAAGTCAAGCCGGTTCCTCAAGTGGCCAAAGCCCAAAACCCCTTAAGATTGAGATTTTCTTTCAGTCCTCAAGCAGTCTTTAAATAATAATAATAATAATAATAATAATAATAATAATAATAATAATAATAATAATAATAATAATAATAAAGAAAAACTAGATTAAAACCTATCCTAATTAAAGTTAAACTCAAACCGGTTCTAGCCTAAAACCGGGTAACAAATGGTTAAAAAGCTGGTTTAAAACTAAGACCGGTCATAAGTCTAACCAACTACAATCCCAAAATTGATCTAAACTAGCCCTTTGTCACACTTTCCACTTTGTTCAAATCTACCATTTTCTTTCTGCTACACCGATATAACTACATAAAGTGGGCATATTTTGATTATAAGAAATGAGCTATGATAAAGAAAATGCCTTATTGCACTATTGAATGCCATCCTAAGCTTTAATTGTTACGAGGTGGAGCACCCGCGCGTTGCCGCGGTAAGTTTGGCCAAAGAAGGAAAACCGGAAGTAAGCTGATACGTTGTAATGGCACAAAGGTGTTACAAAATTATAAGGAGGGTTAGATGTTTTCCGGTTAGAGCTGTTGCAGGTGTGCTACAAAATAAATAACTGCCATTTGCGTTGACCCATGTATGGGTAGATTACATGATTACACAGTTAGTAAGTTTTTGCAGTGCAACTGCTATACAATAGATCAGTACATGAAACCACTTGCATTGATGCATGCAAGGTTAAGTGGTTAGAACATGTTAAACAAAAGATTAGCAATATTTTGCTACATATTTCTGTAGGATGACCACAAATATGTTGCAAAACATATGACCTTCTAACAATGGCAGCATAGTTTTTCAAATATTTACATAAGTGGGTGACCATTTAGTTTTGCTTTTTCTTGTCATTCCCTCTGGTTCTTGGTTTGTCTTCAGTCATAGCGTCGGCCAGTGCTACATCAAGTAAAACCAAAGAAGAAATTCAGTATATTAAGAGAAAATGGAATGAATGAAAATAAAAGTGGTTGATGTCCATGTAAGTTACTGCATCTATCAATGAAAAGCAAAGAAGAAGGTTAATATATTAAGAGAAAATGGAATGAATGGAAATAAAAGTTAACATGGTTGGTATTCATTGTTTTGGAAAAAAAATTTTGGTAGGTATGGTATAACATGTGAGTGTTAGGTATGCACTGTTTAGTGTATTGTTGCCTATATAATTAGTCATAATGTCTGCCCAAGTGTGGTACGAACTATTTTGCAAAAATCTTGGTAACAAAGATGGTTTTAACTCCTAAACTCGATGAATAAAAAGAAGCTGCTGGTTCTGATCAGTTGCATCGCGCTCTCAGAGTGTTGTTTCTGCAAGAAGAGGCAGAGAATGAAGGTCTTGTTTTGGTTTTGCTTGATAAATGTGATGATGCGCATGGCAGGATTGCAATGAAAAGGGCGCTGCTCCAAGAGGTTGGAAGTTTTGACGGCTCGCATCCTGTTGTTGGCAGTGCACTCCAATGCCTACAGGAGTCACTGAATAAAGATTCGCAGCTGCTAGTGGCGTTAGCTGCGGTGTTGAATCTTGCAAATGAAGCACGTGTTGAGAAACGGCGTTATGTGGTGACGATGGAGCAATACAATTAGAGCTTGGTTCTGTGGCTTTAGGTGTTGTTGTGTTGTTAAGCAGATGTCCGTGTAGGCTTTAATTTCAGTGTAATATTGTGGTTCTGTGTTGGCGATTAAGATTATGTTCTTAATCTGTGTATTGATGATTGTAAGATATTATATCTATTAATAAAACTGCCAACTTTCTCATGCATTATTGCAAGATATTCCATGACTTTCTTTTATTTATTTATTGTTTTTATTTTATAAACTTTGTTCTTTTGTTTGGGCCTATATAAAGGCGTGTTTATTGTCATATTTCTCATAGACTTCACATCTAAGAAAAATGGGTGCGAGACCAAACATCGATCATTTAAAAGAGTCATGCGGTTCTAATCAGCTCCAACATTGCTTTAAATATTTGTTTGTGCAGGAATGGAGAGAGAATGAGGATTTTATCACGTACATTGGACAGAAATGTGCCGATCTTGAAGCCAACATTGAGAGAAGGGCGTTACTAATCCAAGAGAGTGAGTCTTTTGGGCCTTTTGATAATGTGGCGCCTGATGCGGTTGAGTGCATGGGCGAGACACAACAGAGGGACCAAGATATGTTAGCTGCTTTGATTGGTGTTTTGGATCTAGCTCGTGAAGGGAGAACTGAGAAGGAGAGGCATGTAGGGTTGATGGACCTTAAGGGGTAGTGGTCTTTTGTTGAGTCATTGGTGCTTCGAAATGTTTCAGTAGCAACTCTGTCTAGATTTTATTGTCTTTGTTTTGTTATTTTATCAAAGCATGCTTATAGCATGTAACTGTGTGTGCTATGTCTGTGTAAACGGTGTTATGAATAAAATGTTGCTATTTTGTGGGTATACAATAGGTGTATGGTTGAAAACAAACTATTGTTTTTTACCAATAAAGGTTGGTCAGATATAGTAATGCATGTGAAATTTTGTACTGGGAAATAGCCAAATCATGTGCAAAATGTGGATGTAATTTAAAGTTTCTGTGTAAGAGGTCTATTATTGTGTTAGCAGTGAGAAGAATCTTGTGACTTTATGTAAGTGTAGCAGGAAGTGGCTGGTAGCATGTGGATGTGGTGTAAAGCTTGTGAATGAACAGTAATAAATTTTGGACTTGTTATTGTGGATGAGCAAAGAAAGGTGCATAGTGTGTGTATTTAAATTATTTTGTGTGGACAAATTAGAAGTATAGTTTTCTAAAGCAAGTAATAGAAGACAATGCCGAGACACCCTAGGTGTGCAAAGCTGAGAGATCAAGCGAATTCCAGTAGTTGGCGAGACATGGTAGCTTTTTACTGTCGGCAAGGGTCACTTGAAGACATTCAAATGGCACGACAAATCAGCGAGTTGTCTGCAAGATGGGTTAGCTTGATGACTAAAAGGGGTCGTTTTATTGAAGAGCTTAAAACTGTTGATAATTTCTATACCAAAAAAATGGTTGATCATCTTACAGCTGTTCAAGAAAAAGATGATGTAAACTTGATGCATGCCTTCAGGATGGTCGATGAATTGGATCTAAGTGCTCACAGCAAAGATGTTTTTATTCTTAGGCTTTAAGTATTAGTGCAATTGTAGGCTGTCCTCTACAATATAATGTAGTTCTTGCTGTCTTAATAAAGAGGGTAAGGTGTCTGTGCAAGGTATCTTTGTAAAATATTGTATTCAAGTATGGTATTTATGTTTATGTGATATGTATCTGTAAAATAGTATAAGGAAGTACTTTATTTAAATAAAATGCAGGGTCATTCAAAGTAAATCTCTAATGAATCTAGAGAATAGGAGTGCATCTAAGTTTTTTTTGTTTTTATGCAAGTCAGTCAAGTTTCTATTCAAGAAGTGGGTCATTTCTCAGAGGCTTTTTGCTTTTGGTACGTGCCTATTTTGTTTTGTGCATGCAAAAGATAAGGATTGTAGGCCTGTATTATTTTCGCTTTTGCTATTTAAGACTGCATAGGTAAACATGCATCTACACAAACTCTTTTAATTGCAAGTAACAAAAAAGCAAAAGACAATGTCAAGGCGTCCTAGGTGTGATCAACTCAGGGCTGAAGCTAATTCAAACAATTGGTCAGAGATGTTTGTCCTCTATTGTCGCAAAGCTGGAATTGAGGATCTTCAAATGGCCCGACAAATGACTGGCCTTTGTGGAAGATTACTTGGTGTCGTTCGTGAAAGAGCAGAATTTATAAATGAACTAGAAACAATTGGAAATACTTATGCACAAAAAACGGCAGAGTATTTGAGAGAGGTCCAAGCAAAAGACGATCAAAAGGTGCTGCAAATGAGGATGCTGGCGACTGAATTGGAGCTAAATGCTCGTAACCATGATGTCTTTATTCAGAAGCTTAAGGGCTTGATGAATTTCTAAATTTAGAAAGAAGATGGAAAACTGTGGTGATGCATATGATATGCAATCTATGTTGTCAGTTAACTATGTATGTGTGTTTAATCGTTAGGTGAGTCCTTGTGTAAGGTCTGCGAGATGCAGATCTCTTCTGGTTGTAAGATATTCAATTGAATAAAAGACGGTTTATGTTAATTAAATATGCGATGTGTACCTTTTTGCTTCTTTGATTCTGCCGGTTGTTGCTGAAACAATGGTCTTTTAACTGTTTTGCCCTTGCTTTCTTGAAGTCCTTTTTCTTTCAGAGGTGGTGGTAAAGTCTCTTGTTGAATGAACTGCATAGGCGTTCCTGGTACTGCTGTTTATTTGTAAACCTAAAGTCAATACATGGGCGTTTGTGTCTTAACTTTAAGGATATTAATCGGTGGCTTAAACGATGTTACCTGAGCTTGCTTCATTGCCAAGGAAGAGATTATTTGGTGGTTGTAAGTCATCCTCTGGAAGTTTTATTCCTTTGGTACTTTCGCTGGGTGGCAATAGAAGAGTTGTTGTTGTGTGTGGCTCATCTTGTCGTTCTTTTTTCTCGTCAGTACTGTCTTTGTCCGTCAATGCAAGAGGTGCGGCTGATGCTTCTAGTCAATTGTAAAGAAAAAAATCATCATACACATGTGGAAGCAGCATCTTAAATATGATAAACTGTTTAGTTAAATGGATTACCTAGAGGCGGTTCTAGAACTCTGCTTGTGCCTTCTTGCCTTTTCTTTTTGTTAAAACCCGATCAAGATTAAAGTCGATTGTTTGACTTGTTGTGTTGAAGTGAAACTGGAAAATGTTTTTTTTCACGTTCAAGCGCGAAAATTTGCTCTGGAATCTGCTGCAAGTCCTCAGCTTTGTGGTTTGCGAGCAACTCTGGGCATGAATAGCCTGTGATATCATCTGCTGCAGGGCTAAAGAAAGTGATAGGAACTGTTGCAGAGGCATCTGTAATGAAACCTTTGAAATTATACCTGCATATGTTATGAGCTCATGTGATCATGGTTTTCTCTGTATTATATTTTTTTAAAGATCAAATGAGATTGCCATATAGAATTTCAAACCTATACGATGGTTTTTGTAGTTTTCCATGATTTATACATCGGTACATCCCATCCTCTTCGTTTACTTTAAAAGGACATTCACTGCAGCTCATGTAAAACCAATCTCTTTTTGGGTTGATGCCACTGATTGTTACCTCACTTGTGAACTTGACTCCCTGCAAATATTTCACAAATCTGTGCTAAAGTGGATGTTCACTTATTTTTAAGGGGTGAGTATAGTAATTGTTTTTTATAGAAAAACTTACAATGTAGCTGTCTGGATCTGTTTTTAAAAGTGTTTTCAAAGGGAATCTGCTGCGTAGCTTTTCTTTTTCAGCATCTTCATATGGTGTCTTGGTAATACGAAGTGGTGGATTTTTCTGGTGCCTTTGCTTGTATCTGTTCATTATTGAATAATTAGAACCACCATGTTATGGCACCTATTTAGGCAAACCAAATGTTATTTTAATTTATTGGATTTAAAGATATCACCGTGCCCTTGTTTCCTGAACGTCTGGTATCTGTGGATTCAAGTAGTATTGCGTTGCAGAAGTCGCTGTTAATTGATAATCTGCCATGATTTTATTTGAAAATGTCATAAAAATGTGGGACTTAAGTTTTTACAAAGCATGCGTGCAATACCTCTGAATTTCGAGACTCTGCAAGAGCTAACTGCAATTATGATTGGGCTTTCCATCGTTTCAAAGTCATTGTCTCCAAATTTTACAGCCATGTCGTCCCACATTGTAAACTCAACAACATTACCGCTGCCAAGTTGAGTAAGTTGTTAGGTGACTGACAAAGGTTTATCGGTTAATTTTTACTAAGAAAAGTTAAAAACATAATGAAACTCACGCCAAATTTTCAATATCCACTTTTCTGAAGACGCTCTCACCCTGGCCACCATTTTGTTTACGTGTAATCTCTCCTGGCGACCGCAAACATCCTATGTAATCTGTAAGAAAATAAGCATGAGAATTCTGATACTTGCATCAACTATGTAAATCTGACAACAAAAAGATAACCTGTAAGAATTGGATATTGCATTTTGCCTCTTGCATCTTCTCTAGGAATCCTGCTTTGAAGCTGGTTATATGAAGCAAATTCGAAGTAGTGGTGTGGGATTGCTGGTGCTTCTATGGGATCAAATTTTGTGGCTCTTCCAAACCTTAGACTTGTTCTGTTGCTAATGGTTTGTTGGTAAGGGTTTGTTGGCTCACATACGAAATCAGAAATTCTGTAGACCATTCCCAGTTTGATCTTTGAACTGAAGTAATCAACTTCCTTCACATCCATGTTTGCTTGTATAGCATTTCCCTTGTTATGTTTACAAATTCAGTGAGTTTGGGCATGTAGATAGGTCATATATTTGTCTACCAGTATGTAAAATAAGACATACCTCTTGATCTATGAAAATACAACAGTATGCAGTTTCTTTTTTTCTTCCAGAGAATCCACTTTGATCTTTTTTTCTAAAGGTAATAGCAGTCCATTTTCTATATGCTCTAGCCTCAAGTATTTTGCTGTGAGATGTTGGTCGTAACTCACGAATTGGTGTGATCTGCCTTGTATCGGTAGGTTGAATAAGCTCATCTTTAGTTGCGTGCTGCACCACTGCAAGTTCCTTATGTTCCATGGGCCTAGCAGAAAATAAAAAAAGTAAGTGTGTTGCAAAAACAATATTTCATAGAAAGAAGCATTTAGAGATTAACCATATGAATAGCAATACAATGGTATACGCAAAATAAAAGTTGCCATTACCAAATGTAGCAGTCTTTTGTAAATTTCATAGCAGTTTTATAAAAGCAATAGAATATAACATACAGTTTTGACTGCATGAGACAGAATGTGGATCGCAAAAATATTGAGACACCTTGTTTTATGAAGGTGGAGTAATATACATGTAATAACTTATCCTAAATAGGCAGCTGTAGCATAGCACTAAGAACAAAAAAGACGCTGCAAAAAATATGGACAAAGTTGAAGGCTGCAAACTAAGAAAAGACACAAACTAAGCTAAAGTTAACTAATAAGAAAAGTAAGGGAATGCTATTTTTAAAAAAGTTAGGTATAAGTGGATGTCTGCGCTGTCAGCAAAAACTCTGTATCTTTTATTTTTCTTAAGAAATCTTTATAAACAATATTTTTTGTGACATTCGGCCTTTGATTTTCTTGTTGTTTGATAAGAACTTTTAATCCATGAGGGGACGTGGCTCTAGAGAGAGCCACATACAATTGGCCATGGCCAAACACTGGTTCAGGAAGGTACACACCAATCTTGTTTAGAGATTGGCCTTGGCTTTTGTTGATGGTCATAGCGTAACAGAGTTTTATTGGGAATTGGGTGCGTTTGAAAACAAAAGGAAGATTTGGATCTTTATGGATTAGGGGTATTCTGTGGATGTAAACTTTTTCATTTGTGTGTGGCTCATCTTGTCGTTCTTTTTTCTCGTCAGTACTGTCTTTGTCCGTCAATGCAAGAGGTGCGGCTGATGCTTCTAGTCAATTGTAAAGAAAAAAATCATCATACATATGTGGAAGCAGCATCTTAAATATGATAAACTGTTTAGTTAAATGGATTACCTAGAGGCGGTTCTAGAACTCTGCTTGTGCCTTCTTGCCTTTTCTTTTTGTTAAAAACCCGATCAAGATTAAAGTCGATTGTTTGACTTGTTGTGTTGAAGTGAAACTGGAAAATGTTTTTTTCACCTTCAAGCGCGAAAATTTGCTCTGGAATCTGCTGCAAGTCCTCAGCTTTGTGGTTTGCGAGCAACTCTGGGCATGAATAGCCTGTGATATCATCTGCTGCAGGGCTAAAGAAAGTGATAGGAACTGTTGCAGAGGCATCTGTAATGAAACCTTTGAAATTATACCTGCATATGTTATGAGCTCATGTGATCATGCTTTTCTCTGTATTATATTTTTTTTAAAGATCAAATGAGATTGCCATATAGAATTTCAAACCTATACGATGGTTTTTGTAGTTTACCATGATTTATACATCGGTACATCCCATCCTCTTCGTTTACTTTAAAAGGACATTCACTGCAGCTCATGTAAAACCAATCTCTTTTTGGGTTGATGCCACTGATTGTTACCTCACTTGTGAACTTGACTCCCTGCAAATATTTCACAAATCTGTGCTAAAGTGGATGTTCACTTATTTTTAAGGGGTGAGTATAGTAATTGTTTTTTATAGAAAAACTTACAATGTAGCTGTCTGGATCTGTTTTTAAAAGTGTTTTCAAAGGGAATCTGTTACGTAGCTTTTCTTTTTCAGCATCTTCATATGGTGTCTTGGTAATACGAAGTGGTGGATTTTTCTGGTGCCTTTGCTTGTATCTGTTCATTATTGAATAATTAGAACCACCATGTTATGGCACCTATTTAGGCAAACCAAATGTTATTTTAATTTATTGGATTTAAAGATATCACCGTGCCCTTGTTTCCTGAACGTCTGGTATCTGTGGATTCAAGTAGTATTGCGTTGCAGAAGTCGCTGTTAATTGATAATCTGCCATGATTTTATTTGAAAATGTCATAAAAATGTGGGACTTAAGTTTTTACAAAGCATGCGTGCAATACCTCTGAATTTCGAGACTCTGCAAGAGCTAACTGCAATTATGATTGGGCTTTCCATCGTTTCAAAGTCATTGTCTCCAAATTTTACAGCCATGTCGTCCCACATTGTAAACTCAACAACATTACCGCTGCCAAGTTGAGTAAGTTGTTAGGTGACTGACAAAGGTTTATCGGTTAATTTTTACTAATAAAAGTTAAAAACATAATGAAACTCACGCCAAATTTTCAATATCCACTTTTCTGAAGACGCTCTCACCCTGGCCACCATTTCGTTTACGTGTAATCTCTCCTGGCGACCGCAAACATCCTATGTAATCTGTAAGAAAATAAGCATGAGAATTCTGATACTTGCATCAACTATGTAAATCTGACAACAAAAAGATAACCTGTAAGAATTGGATATTGCATTTTGCCTCTTGCATCTTCTCTAGGAATCCTGCTTTGAAGCTGGTTATATGAAGCAAATTCGAAGTAGTGGTGTGGGATTGCTGGTGCTTCTATGGGATCAAATTTTGTGGCTCTTCCAAACCTTAGACTTGTTCTGTTGCTAATGGTTTGTTGGTAAGGGTTTGTTGGCTCACATACGAAATCAGAAATTCT